>NW_021025142.1:146965-230785 GCF_004153795.1 Camellia sinensis | reverse complement strand
CCAGATTGCACCACCAAGCTCAAAACCAAGTTCAAAAGCATCAAAACCAATCCTCTTGGGCCCATTTTCTGGAAAACATTTGTAAACACATAGAATAACATGGTTCAAAGCTCAATTTGAGAAATCAAAGCCCAAGGGTGTTTAATTCAAACTCAATTTCAAACCAATTTTCATGAACAAGATGAACATGCAACATGCATGAATTCAAACCATTTCAAAGCTTCAATTTCATGCTCTAGTGAGCCAAATCTTTCAAAAACATGATGAGTTCATGGTCTCTTGTAAAAATATGAGCATGCATGTATAATTTTTATGAAAGACAATTTCAAAACTTCAAAATGAAGGCATGCATGCATGAACTAGGCTCCAATTCAACATACATGGACCAATTCAAGGCTCAAATCACTAGAGGCTCAAGAACTAAGCATGAACAAGTTCAAATACATTACTAGAAGGTTAAATTCTCTTACCTAAGTCTTGAATTAAAGCCAAGGAAGCTCAATTATGCAAATTTATACTTCAATCCTCTTAATTTCCAAGCAAGACCAAGCAAAGTGAGATGAAATCTAGCTCTCTCCCTTATCTCTCTCTCTCTCTGGTCGGCAAAGGCAAGAAATGAGCTGAGCAAATGTTTTGTAATGCATAAGAATGAGTCCTCAAAGTATTAAGTAAGTGACCCACTAGGATGGCAATTTAGTAATTAAGCCTAACTCTTTAATTGGCTTATGTTAGTCTAATTTAATCATACCAGATCAATTTTCGGATAACTATACCATAAAATCACATAAATTACAATGATCATAAAACACTAATCGGTTTCCGGTTCGGCCGCCGATAAGGCCTTCAATTAGCAGTTTAAACATAAAATGTGAACAGATCAAGTAAACAATCAAACAGATAGAATACAGATTAACACACATACTCAGTCAATTCAGTTCCAGTTTTCAGTCAGTCAGTTCAGTACTTTAATCAGTTCAATTATTAGTCATAATCAGTTCAGTTTGATGGTAATCAATGTTTCTCGGTAACCAGTGATGAGGGTTATTACACGGATGCGGTATGAGGTGCGGGAGGACCACCGCACGTGCGGGGATGAGGGCCGCACGTGTGGGGAAAGGCGCTCCGTACGTGCGGGGATGGGTGCTGCACGTGCGGCAATCTGGGCAGTCTGAACCTCTGTCTTTTTTTTTTTTTGTCTGAAAATCTGTCTTTTTTTTTTTTTTTTTTTCCTCTCTTTTTGGCTGAGTGTGTATCACATTTTGGGTATTTCCCTCTCACTCTAAACATTATTTTTCTCATTCTTCTCTCTAAAAACCCTCACTAAACACCAAAACTCTTTGATTTTCCTTGCAATCCCTTGAGTGTAGAGTCATCTGCCCTCATTAATCTTGGAGATCAAAGGCTAGAGCTTCATTTTGTGTGGTGGAAAATCAAGGATTTCTCATCTTTTGATTCTAGGGTTTCTTCTCTCATCTTCTCCAAAAAACTTTGAGGTAAGGATTTCTTGAGTTATATATACATGTTTTGCTATAATGATGTTGATTTAAAAGCTTTTCTTGAAATCTTATGTTGATTTTTATTTTGAGACCTAAAATATAGAGAGTTTTGAGAGTGTGTTTAAATCTCAACCCTTTTGTTAATTATAGGGTTATTTCCCTTTTATTAAACTCAAAAAAAATGATTTTGGTAGGGTTTCACCAAGGAAATGGAAATATTTGGTTTGTAATGCCCTCAAAATATGACATAACCTAATCATTCATAAGATCCATAAAACATAATAGAAATATTATTTTTTCATTCATCAGAGTCATTTTTTACAAAATGTATTAAGTACTTTACATGTTCATAAACATTCGTAATTGATAACAAGTAAAATTATGCCATACAAGCTTACATCTTTCCAAGCCAACACTTGGTTACAACAAAAGAAGAATTCTAACCCTTTACATAGAAAGCCCAAGGCTTGAATATACATTTAACATCAAAATGAATAACAAAGGGAGTCTTAAAGTCCAAAACCTCCCAAGCTAAGATCTTGGAGGCGGCATATCACCTGTACCTGAAAAGTGGTGTCCCAAGTAGGGTGAGCCAATACCCAGTAGAGATATACTAAACAACATATGAGAATTAACTAAAACATTAGCATTCGATAAATGTTTAACACTTATGAACCATCTTAAACCTTTTCCATAATCAATCAACATTGATACTCACATTTCAATTCACTTCAAGTTATTACCCAAGTCAATTCATTGACAAAATTCATTATCATATAAACAATTCAAATGAGACTGCAACTCATTCATCAACACTTCAATCTTAAACATTGTTTATACACTTCCATAACTTGCCATTTTACGGAACTACGTCCGAGGGAACCGACACCCAAATATAAATAAGCTTTCGAGACTTTCACCCTGGACACTCCGGCCAACTTAATTATCCATGGAGTCCATCCTCTATCTCCTCCCTAACAATGGAGTACATCCTCTATCTCCTCCCAAACAAAGATACATATACAATGCATTTAATCACGTTGTCATATACCACGACCAATTCAATCACATATACAATGTTCATATCCAACCGTCATATTCAATGACATATTCAAATCGATTAGTTTCAATTTACCTAATCAACATGCAGTTTCTACAACAATCATGGCTATCCTCCACTGATAGCCCAAAACAAATATATCTAAACAGATAAAGAAATTTATCAAACAGATCATTTATCAACTTTTTCACAGGTAAGTGATTTATCAATCCAACTACACCATTTAATCATAATTTCCTCCAATTTCATGATTCTCAAATCAATTTCATATTTCCACATTGATTTCATAATTCTAACTAATAATTAACTCAACTCAAATTAGGGCATTTTCCCTCATTTCCCATCTTTTACAAAGTCAAACTCAAAACCCTAACTTTAACCAAAATTCTCAAATCACATCATTTATACAAAATGACTAACATCTATGTTAAAACCCATATAGGGGAGTAGAGTATCCCGACCTTAAGTGTAGAAGCCCAAAGGAGAAGAGCCAAGCACGAGATAAACTCCAAGGATGACGAAACCAACTTCCACGTGGATGAAAATAGAGATCTTGAAGAGCTTAAGCTTTTTAATGAAGACCCAAGGGTGTAGAGATCACTTGATCTAGGCTAAAATGTAGAGAGAGAGAGGGTATTTTAGAGAGAGAAGCTCTCAACTTAGGGTTTTGGAAAGTTTTAGAAAGAGAAAGGATAGAAAAAGTGATTTAAAATGTCACTTTCGCGATCTAATATACGTATAGTCCGCTCGAGCGGAGAGTTTGACGCTCGAGCGTCAGACACAAAAATTTGACCCGCTCGAGCATAATAAAGGCTGCTCGAGTGCCAAGACACAATAGCAAGGCACAACCCGCTCGAGGGCAAAGAGACCCGCTCGAGCGCAAAGAGACCCCCTCGAGCGTAGAATACACTCGTCTAATATTTCACAGTTTCAGACAGTCGCTCAAGCGCCAGAAGGGCCGCTCGAGCTCAGACCTGCTCAAGCATAAGAAACTCCGTTCGAGCGTGGAAAACACTTCTACAGTATTTTTGCAAACGCACAAGGTACTGAATGATTGCAAACCCCGCTCGAGCATAAGAAGACCTGCTCGAGCGAAAGACCAAAATTCTGGGCAATAAGGTTTTAAACCAACAACCAACCACCCTGTTCTGAACACGCCCAAGACATTCCAAAAATTCAAATTCAAAGAGTAAATGATGGAAATAAGGTATAGACAACAACATACAATCACGGAACCCGAGTCCGGAATACAATAAATGACGGGAAAAACCCGGATCTCTATATGGTTTATGATTTCTATATGGTATAGAAATTGGGAATTTTGGAAAGTATGGAAATGGCTATGGTGTTTTTACTCTTCTAGTGTTAAAAGAATGGATGAGTGTAGGCTTCATGATGTGGTTTGAAAAATGGCAATCTTATTGATATATCGAAATGACGAATTTGTTTTAAAATCTATTGTTAAATACATGATGATATAGGGTTGTGAGATGACAAATTGTTGTGCACTATGGATTGTGAGAATCATAAACATTGGAGATTAATGTTTGAAAACATCACATGTAGTCTTGAAGAGACTAAGGCCAAGTTTGGGTACTTCCAAAAAAGCCAAAAAGTCAAAAAGTTACTCAAAAAGTTAAAAAGTTAATACTATTCACCAAAAGTCAACAATTACGGTTGCACAACTCCCAATTCAAATTTTTCCCTAAAAATTGATTTTTAGGGAAAAATTTGAATTGGGAGTTGTGCAACCGTAATTGTTGACTTTTGGTGAATAGTACCCAAACATCCATATTTTCAACCTCAATTTTTTAGTCCAAAAAGACAAAAAGTGCACTTTTTTAGTCTTCCCAAACTTGGCCTAAATTGTTAAGAATTGTGCATGATAAGAAATTGTTGTTGTGTGTTGATGACATATGGTTATTTTGCTAAATAACATTGAATAGAGGAAATGGGAGATGTATTTGTTTGGTATTGTTGTCAAGATATTTGAAAATGGAGAAATGCTATGAGGCATGGATTTTTCATTGCATTGCATACTCATTGAATTAATTATTATGCATTGTGTTTTAGATTGGAATCATTTACTTCAACAAAGGAAATATATATATGGTAATGAAAACAACGAAAATGAGTATGGGGTAAATACGTTGGTAAGTCTGGTTAGGAGGTGTAGATGAGATTGATAAGTTGGCCTGAGTGTCCGGGATGAAAGACCGAAAAAACGCGCGGAGGAGGTACCATTTCCCTTCTAGTTAGCAATCGGTAAAGTGGGGTATTGGTAGTGCTCGTAAAGCCTACTTGCAGACACCAACCTAGGGATTACCTGAGTCGTATTTACCGCCCCTATTGATTAAAATTGGAAGTTGAGAAAATTGTTGAGATTGCAAACTTTTATTGAAACATGATGATCATCAAGGAGAACATGAAATGAAATTATTTCTAAAATTGGCATCGCGTGGCATTGGCATTTGCATTTACATTGAGAGTTTGCATAACTGTATATACTTTGTAAGAATTCTCTACTAGGCTTTATGCTCACCCCTATGGGATTTTGGTGCAGGAACGGACGTGATGATCCCGCCAAGTTAAGGGCGTGGATAATTTGTGAAGAGTATATATCTCTATTTTGTTGTAAATTAATTGCCAGCTAAGGGCTATTTTCCTATGGGTCCGAGAGGCCACTTTTGTGTAACCGGGCTTAAGCCTTGGAAGTTGTAGCCCGTAAGGGCATTTTATTTATTTTGAGACTATATGCTTTACATGCTATAGATTCATGTGTGTTCTTACCAATGAATGTATAATTTGCATGTGAAACTTTTGTATAAACTCATTTATTAACCATGTAAAGATGGAAGGATTATTATCATTTAATTAATGAATGTGGCTAGATGTATTATACACGTCGGGATTATTTTCGGGGTGTTACACGGTGAGTATGTGTCAAAGTAAACAAGACCTTCTTTTTCCTAAAACCTTTGACCACAAGTCTTGCCTTGTATTTGTCAATTGATCCATCCACTTTCATTTTTCTTTTGAAAATCCACTTGTACCCAAGAGGTTTACAACCTGGTGGCAGATCCACTAATTCCTAAGTGTGATTTTGTAGGATGGATTCAACTTCACTATTTACAGCTTCTTTCCATAAAGGAGCCTCAGGACTGGACATAGCTTCTTTAAAAGTTAAGGGCTCATTTTCCAACAAAAATGTTAGAAAATCCAGACCAAAAGATTTTGAAGTTCTAGCACGTTTACTACGCCTAGGTTCCTTTTCCTCATTTTAATCTATCTCTTGCTCTTGTTCTTAATCTTGTTCGTGATCATGACTAGTAATAACATCATAAGATTTTTTATTAGTACTAGTCTCTTGTCCAGTCTTGTTTGGAAATATATGTTCAAAGAACAATGCATTCCGAGATTCAATAATAGTATTTATATGTATTTCGGAATGTTATGACTTATGAATAAAAAATTGATATGCGCTACTATTTTTGGCATAACCAATGAAAATGCAATCAACAGTTTTAGGACATATCTTAGTCTTTTTAGGACTAGGAATAGCCACTTTAGCCAAACACTTCCACACTTTTAAGTATTTGTAGGATGGTACTCTCCCATGCCACAATTCATAAGGTGTTTGATTCACTTTCTTTCGGGAAACTTTATTAAGATATAATTAGTAGAAAGTATTGCTCCCCCCCACAAGTTCTGTGGTAATCAAAAACTTATTAACATGGCATTCATCATTTCTTTTAAAGTCTTATTTTTTCTTTTAGCAATTCCATTTTGCTGAGGTGAGTAAGGAGTGGTGGTTTGATAAATTATTCCATATTCTTCACAAAACTCACCAAAAGGTGATTCATATTCACCACCTCTATCATTTCTAAGTTTCTTAATTTTCTTACCGAGTTGATTTTCAACTTTATTCTTGTATTGAATGAAAGTTTCCAAAACTTCATCCTTGATTCGAATTAAATAAACATAACTATATCTAGCATAGTCATTTATGAAAGTGATAAAATATTTTTTCCCACCTCTAGATTGAATTGACTTAAAATCACAAATGTCACTATGAATTAATTCAAGTGGTTCCGTACTTCTTTCAATTGAATGAAAAGGAGTTTTGGATAATTTTGCTGCAATGCAAATTTCACATTTATGATTTGAATCAATGTCAAATTTAGGAAAACATTCCACATTAATTAATCTACGCAAAGATCCATAATTAACATGTCCAAGTCTACCATGCCATAAATTTGAAGACTCAAGCAAGTAAGAAGAAGATGTATTTTCATTAATAACAGAGGGTACAACAGTCATTACATTCATTTTGAAAAGACCATCAGACATGTAACTTTTTTCTACATTCATCCCATTTTTGGTAAATGCAAACTTGTCACTTTCAAAAACTAGCCTAAACCCATTTTTACTCAACAAAGATTCGGAAACAAGATTCTTGCGAATGTCCGGTACATGCAGCACATTGTTGAGAGTGAGTTCCTTTCCAGATGTCATCTTCAAAATAATCTTTCCTTGTCCTTCAACTTTAGAAGTCGAAGAGTTGTCCATAAAAAGTTGTTCACCATTGTCCACTATAGAATAAAATATGAACATCTTTTTGTCGGTACAAATGTGGCGAGTAGCACCAATTTCCACCCACCATTCTTTAGGATTTTCGATAAGGTTTGCTTTGGAAACAACTGCAGAAAGATTTATGACATCTACACCATTGGAAATTTTTTTCCATTTCGGTTATATTGGCTTGAGTAGGCTTCTTGCTTGATCTTTCTTTGCCTTACGTTTGTAATAGCAATCTTTGGCCCGATGTCCCTCTTTGTCACAAATGTAACACTTGCCATTAAACTTGTACTTCTTAGTTTCCTCTCCTTTAGATAGCATTTTCTTCTGCCATCTTTTAAAATGAGTTCGTAAGAACTTCTCTGGTTTTTCACCATGATTGACTGGTACAGTCACAACAGGAGAAGGAGTTGACGTAATTGCAGCCACCACACCAGTACTGGTTTGAACATTAGTTTGGCCAGTTTCAGTAGCCATGAATTCTAAATTATAAAACACTATAATAATTAGAAATTTATATTACACAGAAAATTAAACCATCAACATAAAATTTCAAATTCTATAAAATAAAAGAAACAATAATTGTAACTTTTATTTCCAATTAATTTGAAAATAAAATAAATTTTATTTAAAGAAATTAATTCCACACAGCAAATTAAATTTCTGTAAAAAAATAAAAGAAATGAGAAATGTAACTTTTATTTCCAATTAATTTGAAAATAAAAAATTTATTTAATCAAATTAATTCTACACAGATTTTTTTTTTTTTTTTGCAACACTTCAAAAATTAAAATACTAAAAATAGAATTTTAATTAGTGAATACTCAGAATATAAATTTATGTAACATTTCAATAATTAAAATACTAGAACAGACTTTTAATTAATAAAAACTCAGAAATTATTTTAGAAAATCAAAAATTAATTTCTGATTAACTTCACAAATAAATATTCTGAATTGTTAATGGCACCAGTATATTACTACTAGTTGTCAAAAAAAATAAACAGTATATTACTACTATTTGTTTTTCCAACCAGAATATTATTTGTAAAACCACATAAAATAATTCATGTAAGAAGAAGAAAGAGAAAGGAAAACAAACGAAAAGTTTTGTAAACAGAATAATTCGAGTCTATCTTAAGATTGTTAGAACAATCTTCTGTGTACAACAAATAAATTGAAACAAAATCAAACAAATAAAATAAATAACGTACTAAATTTATTTTATCGAACTAAATGAATAATAAAAAGATCAAGTCGAGTGTGTAACACTCTATCCTTAAGACAGATTCGCCCTGCTTCGGTGTTTACGGACTAATGGAGTCTATCTCCCAGGATAAAACGATATTCACAAATTGTAGTAGCACTCCAAACAATTTGTACGGCGAACCAAACCTGTGTTTTATACTCTCAAAGTATTTTTTAAAATTAATATGAAGAATATATATGCAACAGAGCGAAATTGGACAGCAAAAATGACTTTTTTAGATCTTTTTCTGATCCAAAAAAACTGCCGGAATGACCTCTATATATAGGCAAAAAGGAGACCAAAAAATATGTCCAAACAAGTGTGTAAACTGGTGAACAGATATGAAACTATTTTGAACAGATTCAGTTCAAATTTTGAACAGATTTGTAAACTGTTTGGCAGTTTTAAAACTGCTCTGAACTGCTGGGCAGTTTTCCCAATCTATTGGACAGCTTGAACCTGTTGAGCTGCTGAAAAATGGACTGAAAAACGGGTACAATTTGGACAGAAAAATTTGGCACAAAATTTAAATAAATAAATTTTTCCCACAAGAATTTTTGGAAAAGAATCAAAATAAATTTTGTCCAAAAAATTAATATAAGAATCAACCCGACCCACAACCAACACTCGAGCCCGGCCGGGCAACAGAGCGCGCACGCGCGTGTGGTTGTTTGGGCTAAGGTTCACTTTGTCCATAATTCCTCCCTTCTATAAACTTAGGGTGCCCCTTGGGGCCCAACCCAAGCTAGTACACCAAGTGCTTATGTACATACATAAGCTCTCTTAAAGTTTTAATATGGGACAACCCATTTTCAAAGAAACCCACATTTACTTTTTTAATTTTCCATTCCACGAACCCGAAAACGACGTCAACTTTCCGTTCACTCATAAATGGTTTTGACGAACTGTCTTCATCGTGTGACTTGTCATGCGGCAAGGAATATGTCACCTTTTCGGACCCACCCCAATAGACATTTGGGGTCTACTCAAAATTGGGCTAAAAGTTGGCCCAAAATAAGCTTATAAAAAACTAATTTTCCAACAAAATGTGGATACATTTTTTAGCGTGGAACCGTCCGTGGCACTAAGCCATGTGGATATTTAACACATAACATTAGGCTAATAAGAAGCACAAAACAATTTTGATAAAATAAACAAGGGATACATAAACAATTAGCTCCTATATTCAATAGTTTCTCAAAATGCACAACACAGTATTGAGAAGTGCTTGTCCAATGGTCTAAGATCTACTCAAATCCATTTATATCCATATTCCCCTTTTAGATTATGGGAGAGGCAATAGAATATTTAGCTCCTCAGACAGATGCTATATAGATGTTCATTACCTCCATAGCTGTTGCTTGAGAGCACTTGTTCAACCTAGGCCTGTCAACGGATCGAGTATAACCTGAATTTGATCCGATTAACTTGATCCATTTATACAAATCCAAATCCGAATATCTGTTTAATCCGTATCTGCGTAGCCCGATTCAAAACGGGTTCAGATAAATCCGATCCGATCCATTTGTTTGCCCAATCCGACTATATTGAATTCCTAGAAAGAAATTAGGGTAGTGTTTGGTAGAGTTTTTTAAATATGATTTGAGAATAGAGTTGTATTTTGAGTTTGTGAGTTTTGGAATTATGATTTGAGTGTAGAACACTTGTTTGGTTATGGTTTTTGAATAGAGTGTTGAATTGAGTTTTGAATTGTATATGGAATTGAGTTTTGAAAGTTTGATGTGACATGTGAAATAAGAAAATTTGTTTGGTGATGAGTTTTCAAAATAGTTTTCAAAACTTAATTCAAATTGTTATAATTCATAACCAAACACACTACTTAAAACTCTATTGAAAATTCTGATCAACATTCATAACCAAACTTCTTATAAAAATTCAATTAAAAAAATTAATTATTAACAGAAAATAACATTAATCAATTTTTTTAATTAAAAATATTAAAAAAATTATCAACATAACCAAAAAATTATCAAATAATAATAATAAATACGTATAAAAAATCATACATTATCAAAACTACTTCATTATATTTTTTTATTCAAAATTTTTTTAATTTAATTTTTAAAAAAAATATTTTTCATCCGATTTCTAATATAAAAATGTGGGCTCTCTACCCAACAACACGTCCATTGTCTCTGACTCCACCTCTCTTCAAAGTGTTAATGTGCTGTTAATATAAGAAAGAGGTATACATACATATATAGAGATAGAGAAACAGAGAGTGTAGAGTTTCTTCGGACAAGGCAAAGTGTAGAGGTGTTTGAAGTTTTCCAAGTACCAAAGTAGAAGAAACGAAGTTGGGTTATGAATGAGTAAGACTTTACACCATTTCTACTACTCTCTCTCTCTCTCTCTCTCTCTCTCTCTCTCTTTCTCTCTCTCTCTTGATGGAAGCTTCAGAGACTGAAGACATGCTTGTTTATCATCTATCAAAGAGTGTCGGTTGACCGGCCGGTCAATTAGCCGGAAGTCCGGCTGGACGACCGGCTAAGTTATTTTTTCCCAAATCAAAGAACTCATTCCACCTTCTCAGCTATTTCACACCAGATCGATTGAAGGATATACGTATCAGCTGTGAAGCATCTTCAATGTGAAGCTTTTTAGAAATAAAGAAAACCAAAGAGAGAATATGTACGTTGCGAAAAGTGGAGAAAACGAAACGGAGAGGAATCTGCCAAACGGGGAAAGAGAATTACATTTTCCAATGTGAGGTGAAATTACATTTTAAAAATTCTATCCAAACATGAAATTGAAATGGAGGGGTGGAAATACATTTACAGAATACAACCAAACACAGCCTAGATCTCTCATAATCAAATCTCTCTCTCTCTCAGCGTCGCTTTCATCATCTCTTATCGCAGAATTTGAAAAGTGCATTAGGTTTGAAATCAGATCTCTCATAATCAAATCTCTCTCTCATCGTCTCTTCCTGCTCCGATTGATGACTATGAACTTAGCCAAATCGAGTTCTCTGTTGTTTATGATCTAGGTATTCTTTGGTGAGCTCTCTCGTCCTTATCAAATCTCTCTTTCTTCGTCTTCTTCTCCGACTTCGACGAAACAAGCTCAGATCAGGAGTGCTCAAAATCAAACTATTTCAGGTAATTGACTTTCTAAGCTTTCTCTGAATTTTTGGCTTTGATTTTTGTTTTGTTTTTGATTTCTAAGCTTGGGCTTAGGTTCCTCTAGTTTTTTGACGATTGATGTTCTTCGAGTGGATCTAGTGTATTTATTTCAAATTTTTGTTTTAAGGGTTTATGGTTGTGCTTCGTTTGTGTTTGCCATTGTATCTGCTTTTTACTGCCCCGTGCTTGTGTTTCTCCTTTATATAAGAGGTCTGGGTTGCTTGTTTGAATGGAAAATCAAATTCTGAAACATTTTCTTGGATGTTTTTGGGACTATTTTAACAAGTCTAGGAACCAAACATAGAAAATAGTTCTAGTTATACACACATCAAATGGCAAGACCTGCTATTAAAGAGACCATTTTACTCTAATTGTGTTAACTACTTTTTTTTTTCTCTGGTTGATTTTGTGATTAGTTTTGTGTTTTCAGACTTATTAATATTATTTTCATGGGTTTTATTAGGCCGATGTGTATTTTTTTAAATATATTTTTGTTAGGTTTAATTTTCTACATGTAGTAGACCAAGTCTAGAAGAAAAAGTAGATAAACAATTTTTCCGTTGCATCTGAATAAATTTTTTTTTTCATAATTTACATGCATAAGTAGACATTTATACTTGCGGTGTTTTTTTTAGTAGTTTGGATGCGAGGAAAAACATAGAATCTGCAAGAAAATTAGAGCAGAAAGATCAGAGTTTTATTTTTATCTTTCATCTCCAAAAACCATTCAGAGCAGAAAAATCTAGTTAGCTGAATTTGTACATAACTTCAGTCCTAAATTTGTACAATTTTGGTTCTATTTTGGTGCTGAATTTGAAAGATCCTGCATCAATTATTTATGTTTGATTTCTTGTGCAGTGCATATTTGAGTTTTTGAGCCAAAGATGTCTTTGGATTATAGCGAACCTATTATTGCTGATGATGCCGAGTTGGATGACGATGTATCTCAAGGACCCACAAAGAGGGTTCGAAAACTAACTTCAAAGGTATGGAATGACTTTGTCAAATTTAAAGGACCTAATATAAATGACATAGCTAGATGTAAGCATTGCAATGGGGAATTTGTTGGAGAGAGTAGGAAAGGGACTAGTCATTTAAAAAATCATTTGTCGAAGACATGTCCAGTACTTAAAGGACCAAATGCCCCTAGGAATGCTAGTAAGGCTGCTTCTGAATCTACTCCTAAGGCTGCAACTTTTAAATTTGATCAAGAGAGAAGTCGTACGGATTTTTCTAGGATGGTAATCAAGCATAATTATCCTTTTAACATGGCTGAGCATGAATTTTTTGAAATATTTTGCAATAATCTTCAACCAATGTTCAAACTTGTTTCTCGTAACATTGTTAGGGCGGATGTCCTTGATGTTTATGAAATAGAAAAGGCTAAGTTATATCAATTTTTGGATGAACTCTCTTCTAAGATCACATTGACAACTGATATATGGACTTCAGACCATTAGAATTTTGCCTATACATGTTTGACTGCTCATTATGTGACTAATGATTGGGAGTTAAAGAAGAAAATCCTTGCTTATAGACGCATTGATTACCCGCATGATGGAGACCATTTGCTTAGCTTTATCAAAGATCTAATTTTAGAGAGGAACATAGATAAGAAGTTGTTTTCAATGGTAGTCGATAATGCAACAAGTAATGATGTCATGGTGAGACTTTTAAAACGATGGCTACGTGACCAAGGATTACTTAATTTGGGTGGACAATTGTTTCATGTGCATTATAGCATGCACATATTGAATTTAGTTGTTCAGGATGGTTTGAAGGTGATTGGGAGTCTTATTTCAAAAATTTGAGAAAGTGTGAGATATTTAGGGGGGTCTCCTTATGGAAAACAAAAATTTGATGTTGCAGTGAATCATGTTAAGTTACATCATAAAAAGAAAGTCCCCATGGATGTTCCTACCAGACGGAACTCCACTTATTCAATGCTTGAAGCTACATTAGATTTGAAAAGTGCATTCCACCGCTTAGGGCAAATTGACAAACAATATAAGCACAATCCTTCTGAGGATGAGTGGAATGTAGCAAATGTGATTTGTGGGTGCTTGTAGATTTTTTTTGATGTTACATCTCACTTTAGTGGTACCACTTTTCCTACTTCAAATGTGTTTTTTCCCGATATTTGTCTTATTCAACTTGAAATGAAAAAAATGGGAGCAAAGTGAGTATGATTGCATTCAATTGATGGCCGGTCCAATGAGAGTGAAATTTCAAAAATATTGGGAAGAATATTCTTTGGTGTTAGCAATTGCAGTGGTTCTCATCTGAGATTTAAAATGGACTTCGTGGAATACTACCTTGGGCTTGTTTATGGTGCTGATGCTAATAAGCATATTCAGAGGGTCCCTAATAGTTTTGTTGATCTTTTTTATGAGTAGAGGAGTGATTCTTATGATTCTATGAGTTGCATTGCACTTGTTTCTGAAAATAGTAGCACAAGTAGTAAATTGCTTGTCGGTTCTTCGAAACAAGAAAGTTTGGCAGCTTTTCATACGTGGTATGCCCAAGAACGTGCTTCTAACATTCATGCCTATCAAAAATCAGAGGTGGAGCAATACTTGGAGGAGTTGGTGTTTCCAAGTAATAAGAGTTTCAATATTCTACACCGGTGGAAAGTGAATAAAGCAAAATTTTCCACTTTGGCAAGGATGGCTCGTGATATTTTAAGTGTTCCAGCTACTACGGTTGCATCAGAGGCGGCGTTTACTGTATGAGGTAGGGTGATTGATGAGACACGTGCTTCATTACTTCCAGATATTGTGGAGGCCTTGATCACTTGCAATGATTGGATTGAATCAACCAAAAATAGAAGTGAAATATTGAAGTTTTTAAATAATTAGATGTTCTTTAGTTTAGTTCTATAAATATTTTAATGTCACATAATTATGAAATTGCAGATGTAGACGAATGCTGACATGAGTAGATGGATTGAATTGAATCACTTGGTTTGTTATTTTCATTGTTTTCTGTTATCTTAAGCTGAACTTTTGTTTTCTGTTAGGAGAAGTTATCTTAAGTTATCTTACGTTGCAGCCTTGTCACTGTCGCATATGGGTCAGTATATTTCTCATCTCTGCCTTTTACAGTATGGGTTTTTTCATTGAATCATATCTGTATGTGGGTTTTGATTAACTAAAACCATAATTGGTACCTTTCTTGGCCCTAATTCAAATCAGGTTAAAATCCTGGTCTGGGTTTTACTCTCCTCCACAATTCTATATGACAAGTTATTTTACCCAGATTATCTAGACTTAGCATAGAAGCTCATGCACCTGCTTGTGTGCATGAATTAATAACGATGTTAAAACACTATTAATCTTACTTAATGACAATCATCAATATATAAAGGGAAATGGCCAGCATATATGAGAACTCAACTTGACTTAAATCATGCACCCACCTGCTATTTGTTAATAACTCGAGCATCTTACATTCAGGCTTTCCCCTTGTTTTTGTAGCATCTTCAAAGGTATGTACTTAAAATTCCAGTGATGGCCTGATGGTCTTGATGCTCCTAAAATAAATTGTCTTTGTGGACTTTCTCACATGATATTTATTTTTAATTTTATATTCTCTTGCTACTCATTATCTTCATCCAGCTTGCCCATTTTTTGAATATTTTTCTTGGTGCTTCTGCAATTGGTAATTTAGTACCATGTAAATTGTAATTTCTTCTCTCTTGTAAAATTTCTTCGCTTAACTAATTAGATAATCATGGATGATGCAACAGAGTAAAAGTAACCTACATGAGCTTTGGCTCTTTGATAACATTCCTCTAGGGCTGCAAGAATATTATTTCATCATTTGGATTACCATAAAAAATTGCTTACTTTCTCTTTCTCTCTGTTGTCATTATACAGTGAATTATCATTACCATTCGAACAACTTACATCAGTTTTTAGTAAAAGAGTCTCATCTTTAGCCCAAATTTTTAAACTTCCTTATAATGCTAAATTTGACTATTTACTACTATAAAACACTACTTTATCATGCATCTTCCTCGATAATTATTGATTCCATGTGCTATTCTACAGCACAAATTCCAACAAACTTTTTGATACTTAGGTTGAAATTAAAATATTCCAATGTCTTCATCTCCTTGATGATGAAATTCAATTAACTCAAAGTCATACATGTACACATGTTCGCAATGAGATAGTTTGCATTGCTTAGAATCACATACAGTTTAAAGTTTGAATCGAAAACACTTGGTACTTCTGAAATGCTTGTCTTCTAAAAGGCTACCATGTGTTCGTCCCATCAAACAGGGATTTGCTTTTTGACATTTTTGTTGTTGATGTTCTAAACTTTTTTTTTTTTTTTCATTTGATGACTTCTATCATTTCTATTGCAGATGTCTCACTATTTTTGGCTTTGAAAGTGGTGACCCTTCTTGTGGTGAAATGTGGGTATAAATGTATAAATCAATTGTCAACTATTGTAGCTATTTTATTTTTGTCTATGGTTGCCATGGTTTAGCATTGACAAGCTATATAGCGGAAAAAATATTAAATTTCATGATTTAACTTTGAATGAGTTAGATAAAAAAAATTAGGTGCATTTTTTTTTTATAAGTTAGATACTTAATGATTTAGTTTCATTCTTGATTTATTAATTAATGCATTATATTTGTTATTTTGGGAATTTTTTACAATGAAAGTGGTTAGTTATCTTTGTCTAGGTAGGTAGGTATTCATTGTGTTGTGTGTGGTTGTGACGATTATGATGATTTGGGGCAAACTCTTTTAAAATGTTTGTAAATTCCAATGGTAAATCGTCGCAAATAAATCCAACTTCAAAATTGCATAGTTCAGTCTCCTTTTAATCCGTAGGAGAATCTTGCATTTGAAGGGAGGCTTTCATATCCCATTGCCTTGGGTTGCAGAGTTTCTGCCATTATCTCTTGGGATATGCATGAGAATTACATTACATTACATACTCTTTAAAATATAAGTCAATTCCAATTATATACATTTATTAGTGTTCCAGGGTTGTTTTTCTTGACTGATTTTCTTTCATGGCTTGTGTTGTTTTCTCTATGCAGGTCAGTGCTAGCTTTATGGATGCTTGCATCTTTGGGACGATTAAGCGTTTAGTTTTTTTGTTTTAGCTTTAGGCCAGCTTAGGGAGGTTCGGTCCATTTGTCTTCCTGTTAATGTTGTTTTCATCTATACTTGCTTTTTTGTTTTAGGTTTTTTAGCTCTACTCAGATGAAGGATTGATCTGTTTGCTTTTTGTATACATGTCCCCTTATTATGTTCTGTCCATTTTTTTTTTCTCTAGAAAAAGCATTGAATGTGTTAGATACTGAAAAAAAAAAATAGTTTTGTATAATCTTATGAGTAGTCGAAGTATTCAAAATTTGATGTTACAAACAATATTTTTCTTTTATAATTGGTATTTTATTGACTTTATCTATCAATGGGTGTATTATCCACAAAACCCTTTTGCCTCCTCTGTCTTTTCCTAATCTTCCATTTCAATCTTGATCTAATCCCACTGTCTGAATCTGCATCTGATTACTCAACCTTAGTCTACAAGGGTTGTGCAAAGCAAGAACTATCAGACCCAATTGGGGTTTACTTAGAAGCAATCTCAACACTTTTATGGTCTCTGATTTCACAGTCCTCCAATGCCAAGATCTTCAAAACCACTACTGGTAGTGGCTATGGCTGCTAACCATAGAGAGAGAGAGAGGGGAAAAGAAAATCAAATCAGATCGGATTATAGGATCGGATATCTATTTAAAATGGATCGGATCGGATTACACGTAATCGGATTTCTTATATTCGGATTCGGATTCGGATTAATGGTTAATCGGATCGGATCGGATCAGATCGGATCGAATTTCGATTGATCCGACTTGGATCTGACCCGTTGACAGGCCTAGCTCAACCCATTAGATTATCGTCATTTAAGAATCTTCTTCGATGCAGCTAACTTAGAAGGAACTTCACGCCAAGCAGTGGGCCCCACATCCGTCTTTTTTTTTTTTACTTATTTTGTGACTTCTCAGTATTATTATTATTATTATTATTATTATTAGGGTGAATTACACTAACAACCCCGATAGTTTAGACTTTATCACTTTGATTCTTGAATTTTTAATTGTGACGTATTTAATCCTGAATTTTGAATCATGTTCCAAATAAGAACAATTGAAGATACGATTACTCAATTTTAACAGCAAAGTCGTCAATTTGATAAAATATAAACTAATTTGATAAAAATAAATGTCCAAAAATATTTTTGATTTTTTAAAAATTATTTTTATTCACTAAAGATAAAATTATGTAAAATTGATAAATTTTCTAGATATTTATTTATTCATTTTTATCAAATTAATTTCTATTATGTGTTTGGATGGTGATCATGTAATGGGTGGATGTTTTTATTTTCATTAAATTAGTTTATATTTTTTCAAAAGTCAAATATGACAATAACTTTGATATCGTTATTAAACCAATTCATTAAATCAAAAAGCCCAAAACTAAAAACATTTCATATATTAAATATATTGATTACATATTAAAAACCTAACAACCACCCATTACATGATCATCATTCAAACACATAATAAAAATTAATTTGGTAAATAAATAAATAAATAAATGTTTAGAAAATTTATCAATTTTATATAATTTTATCTTTGGTGGGTAGAATTATTTTAAAATTTTAAAATATTTTTTTGACATTTATTTTTGTCAAATCAATTTATATTTTATCAAATTGAAGATTTCGCCCTTGAAATTGAGCAAATGTATCTTCAATTATCCTTATTTGAAATAAGATTCAAAATTCAAGGTCAAATGTGTCACAATTAAAAAGTCAGGAATCAAAGTGACACGAGTCTCAAATTATAAGGACTGTTAGTGTAATTCGCCCTTATTATTATTTTGCTAATGTTTTTTTGGTTTTAATTTGAAATGGGTGGTTTGGGATGTTCAAAATAAGTATACTTTTTGACTTTTTATATAAAAAAAAATGTGTAAAAAAGTAGAGAAAGTGGTAAGAAAATTAGAGAGTAGATGTTGATAAATTCCTCTATGATCTTTTTCAAGTACTCATCTTCACATTGCTTCTGTTTGATTTCTCCAATAATTGTAGGTTGAGCGGAAATAACAGCTAAAATCCCACCTTGCTCTCGCAAGACAATTTCAATCTCCTTCTGTTCCAGGTCATCTAGCAATTCTTTTCGATTGGACAGCAAACATGGCAAATTTGTAATGGATTTTCGGCTCAAGGCATCTGCCACGGTATTTGCCTTCACTGGATGATACAGAATCTGTAGATCGTAGTCTTTAATCAACTCTAGTCACCTTCGTTGTCTCATGTTCAGTTCCTTTTAGGTAAAGAAATATTTGAGGCTCTTATGACCTGTATACACTTCACAAGTTACACCATACAAGTAGTGACGCCAGATTTTCAAAGCAAACACCACTGCTGCCAATTCAAGATCATGTGTTGGGTAATTCTTTTCATGAGGTCGGAGTTGTCGAGAAGCATAGGCAATCACTTTTCCATTTTGCATTAACACACACCCCAAACCTTTGTAGGAAGCATCACTATAAATTTGAAACCCATCAGTACCATTGGGCAAAGTTAAAATTGGTGCAGTCACTAACCTAGTTTTCAACTCTTGAAAGGCTGCCTCTCTTTGTTCGTTCCAATCAAATGACACATTTTTCTGAGTTAACTGGGTCAATGGCATGGCAAGTTTGGAAAAGTCTCTCACAAATCTCTTATAGTAACCTACAAGTCCCAGAAAACTTCTAACCTTTGTCACATTTGTCGGTTTAGGCCAGTCCACAATAGCTTCAATTTTCTGAGGGTCAACAGAAATACCATCTTTGTTGATTACATGACCCAAAAATGCCACACTGTCAAGCCAGAATTCACATTTGGACAATTTAGCGTATAATTTCTTTTCTCTCAAGGTCTGTAGAGCAATTCTCAAGTGATTCTCATGCTCTTCCCTGCTTTTGGAGTAAATCAGGATATCATCAATAAATACAACAATAAATTCATCCAGAAATGATTTAAACACTCTATTCATAAGGTCCATAAAGGCAGCAGGTGCATTGGTCACCCCAAACGACATTACTAAAAATTCATAATGTCCATATCTAGTTCTGAATGTAGTTTTCTCTATGTCTTTAGCCTTAACTTTTAATTGGTGATACCCAGATCTGAGGTCAATTTTGAAAAATACTTGGACTCCTTGAAGTTGGTTAAACAAGTCATCTATTCGGGGTAGAGGGTATTTGTTCTTGATAATTACTTTGTTCAGTTCTCGATAGTCTATACATAACCTCAAAGATCCATCCTTCTTTTTGACAAATAGGACTGGAGCACTCCAAGGTGAAGTGCTCGGACGGATGAATTTCTTGTTCAGCAACTCCTGAAGTTGAGTTTTTAATTCTTTCAGTTCTGAGGTAGACATTCTATAGGGGGTCTTGGAAATAGGTTGTGTTTCCGGAAACACCTCAATAGTGAATTCGATTTCTCTATCAACTAAGTCCCCAGGTAAGTCATTCGGAAACACATCGGGAAATTCACAAGCAACGGGGATAGTTTCTACGTTAGTACCGTCAGATGATGCAGTCAGTACACAACACAAGTAACCCCCACATCCCTTCCTAAGCAGTTTTATAGCTTTCAGAGCCGAAATCAGATATGGGGGAGGAACTACCCTATTCCCAGTAAAAATAAATTCAGGCACACTTGGTGGTCTGAACACAACAGATTTACTTGCACAGTCAATGGTAGCACAACATTTAGTCAACCAGTCCATTCCCAAAATACAATCAAAATGATCAATGTTCAAGGGCAATAAGTCAACATATAATATCATATCGCCAATCATAATATCACATGCTAGATAAACATGGGAACACATCATAGAACCCCCAGACGGTGTAGATATAGATAACACATATGTCATAAGTTTTAATGGTCTAGTCAATTTTCGAGAGAAAGCATGCGATACAAAGGAATGTGTAGAACCAGAATCTATCAGTACACATGCATTTTGAGAGCATACAAGGAGTATACTTGACACCACAGTATCGGTGTTTCGTATGTCACCGGGCACTAAGGCAAACACTCGACCTTGTCTCAGAGGTTCTTTCCCAATATTAGCCTTTGCATTTGTTTTGGCTGTAGAAGCAGACCCAGCTGAACTCACCATAGGACGACTAGTATTCTCAGATCCAAGTGGGAAATCTTTCACTACATGACCTATCTTGCCACATCAGAAACAAGTGTTGAATACTCGGTAGCACACACCCCTATGCCTTCTTCCACAATCAGAACAGACCGGGATAGACCCACTACTCTGACGCGAGCTGCTTGTAGTCCCCGTATTCTGCTTCTTACTCACATGAGACCGGCCTCTTCTAAAACCATACCCAGACCTTTTTCCTCTCCAATCAGTTGTTGTAGTTGCTGGGGCTTTACTTTGTTTCATAGCGGCTAGGGTGGCTTCCGCCACTAAGGATCTGTCTAATACTTCCACATAAGTAGGCAATTTCAGTATGCCTACCTGATCAAACACTTCTAAATCCAGTCCACCTTCAAATTTTGTGTTTTCTTGTAATCAGTATCCACCATATGTAGAGCAAACCGTGCTAGTTCGGTGAATTTGACTTCATACTCAGCTACAGACATTCTTCCCTGTTTAAGTTCTTGAAACTCTGACACTTTTCGATCCCTAAAACATTGGGAAAAATATTTATCATAGAAGATTGCATTAAACTGTGCCCACGTCATATTCCCATTGCCGTTTTGAATTAGTAACCACCACCTTCGGGCTTTATCCTTCAGAGTATAGGTGGCTAGGAGGACTTTCTGGACTTCAGAACAAGGAAACACTTCAAATAGCTTTTCCATTTCAAGCAACCACGTCTTTGCTTTCAACGGTTCAATTCCACCAAGGAATGTCGGCAGTTTCTTCTTCATGAATTTCTATGTCAAGTTGATGATGTCATTATTATTTGCTTTGGCTTGTATCGGCGGAGGTGGAGGGGACAAAGGTGTTGTCTTTGCTGTTGTGTCATAGTTTCAGTCAATGCCGTAAGCATTTGAAGATTTACTTACATCATTTCCCCTTGCATTCTCCATGTTGCTATAGAGACATCAAATGATAATAAACATAGGAATAATCTTGTTCGTTTCTTACAATTCATTTGCTCAAATTTACATTCAGTTTTCATATCCATGTGGTTTACCACACACTCACACATGCAAACGGAATGCTCCTAATTCTTACTAGGACATCCTAAGCTCATATGGACCTGTGTGTGCGGTAGAACACGTGCTCTGATACCACTCTGTCACAACCCAAACCCACCTCTGGAGGTTTAGCATCGTAACCGGCCAGTAATCCTTGGGTTACCAAAGGCCTCTTGACAGATTAGCATATAATAAGGGGCTGAGGAAGCAAGTATACAAAATATAAATGGTCCAATGAGTTGTGACGACATACATGGGACAAAATAATTTAAAACTTGTATGAACATAAGAGTGTTGACCAAAGGATATCATAATTACATAACAATCCCTGAAGTGTACTATCCAGGATTCGACCCAACTTAACAAAACAGACAGAGACTAGTATGAATACAAAAACAACCATGTAACTTGACTTCGATCGGAACCTCCTTGGAAGGCACGACGGTTGGCTGACAAAAACCGAAACGAAGGCCATCAACTCTGGCCCTAATCACGTGCCGGCTCGCCTACATACATAATATAAATAGTGAGCGGAAACCTAGTGAATAATAACGGAGTAAAGGGGTTTTAATGAATGAGTCCGTACAGATTCAGAAATCATAATTCGTTTCCAATAACAAATTCATATTCATTTTCTTGTCCAGATCATATACAGAAGTCATAAGTCTTGCTTAAGCATACGTGGTACATCCATTTGCGCTAACAGAGCAGATATAGAACAGATGCAGACACATGGTGGTCATGAATAACCAGTTCCATAAAGGAACCTCCGGATCCGGGTAATAGAGAATAAACATGCTGAGCCCCATGATGGAGCCTCTGGTACGGGTAACAGAGTGCAGACATATTAAGTTCCATAATAGAACCTTCGATACCGGGTAACGACTAACACATATCACATGATGCTAAGGATGCCACGAATACATATCAGAAATTGGACAATCATTCATTGTACAGAACATAGTATTTCATAAAACAAATCTTATTTCATCATACAAAAAATAATATAGTTGAACATAGCTTTACTATGTTATTACTCACAGATGGCTTTGAGGTAGACAGATGGAGCAGACTGGTCAAACGGTATACGGCACGTGACCTACATGACACATAACAAATACACACTTGAAACACACGTTCGAAATGTACATAACTTACTTCGTTTGTTCTTAGTGCGTTTCTAGCCTTTAATCCTCATTATGGAGTCTTAAACATGGCCTGGGAATGCCTAGGATGGAATGAGGATGCAAAAATATATTGGAACACATTTTTCAAAACTTACTGAAAATAAGGTCCACACTCGAGTGTGGCTTTCCTCGCTCGAGCGGACATGCAGACAATGAAAATCCGCTCGAGCGTGACTTTCCCTGCTCGAGTGGACGGTAAACTTTTGAAAAAGTGCTGGTTGCATGTTTTTCATGCTCGACGGACGCTTGATCCTGGCTCGAGCATGAGACTCAGACCCTCGCTCGAGCGCGGATTCCCTCGCTCAAGCGGACTGCAAAACACATGAACTTCTGGGTATATGCATTTCACACTTGAGCGTGACTCTCGACGCTTGAGCGGAAGTGCATGTACTCAGAGTGCACGCTCCCCGCTCGAGCGTGAAGTTCTCTGCTCGAGCGTGGATCAAATTTCTGGAATTTCCAAATTCGATCACCAAGCTCAAATTCAACTTTTGAAGCATCAAATCTCATTTTTCTGGGCCAAAACTTGAGGAAATACATGAAAACTCATAAAACAACATGTTTAAAAGATCATATCAAGAAATCATGGCCCAAAAGCATGCTAATTGTGCAAAATTCAACTTGAAACTCAAGATTAATTCATGAACAAAACATGCATGAACATCTTTGAACTAAGGCTCTCCCAAAACATGATCAAATGCTACTAAATAACATGAAACTCATTGTTTTCCCAAAATTAAAGTGAACTCAACACATGCATGAGGGAATTCTTGAAAATCAATCTTCAAAATGCTTTGGAACATGCATGCATGCATGGAATTACTAACAATTGCTTAGTTCTAACCCAATTCTTGCATGAGTTCAACATTTCACTTCAATCTTAGTAGAATCAAATTCAATTATACAACTAAAAGCTTGATCCTTTACCTAGAGTCCACAATTCCCTTAATTTTAGCCGAATCCAACAATCAACCACCAAATCCTTCCAACTCTTGATCCTTCCTAGCAATTCTCTCCTATCCTCTTAAAATTGAACCCAAGCTTCTCCCTCTCTCTCTCTGTCTCGTTTGGGGCTTAAAGGTGAGAAGAAGTGGAGTGCCAAATAGAATTAGTGGGGTCAAATAGTTTATTTGGTGATGGTGGACTAAATTGAATCAAATGAGCATTAATTTAATCTAATTTAATCGTTCTGAACCGAATTTTAATTAAACTTACCATAAAATTCTATAAACCCTAATTAGCACATAAATTAAGTCAATTTTTTATTTGGACGCCGATAAGGCCTCAAATTCGTAAACCGAAACTAGAACGTGAATAGATCTTCCTACGTCTAACAGATATAAACACATCAATGCAACACACACATGCAATTTAATTCAAAATTTCACCTTAATTACTAATTAGGCATGATTAATCATGGATTAACGTTAATCAGAGGTCGGGGTTATTACACATGTCAAATATCATATCGAGACATGATCATTAATTAACAAGCATATTCATGAACACAAGAGCATAAGACACCAATGAAAATAGAATTTCCAGACTCAGTACTACCTAAAGATTATATTCAAAAGGGCTATTTCAGATTTTTTCTAGAGCCCAGCCTTCCTATGGTTCGTAGGGAATTTTATCTAGTTTTCAGAACATTTTTCGGAAATGGAATAGCTTTTCCAGATTTGTAGTTATTTCAGAAATACTCCAGCTCTGTCCAGATTTGTCGATCGTTACAAAAATCAGATTTTCTCACAAAACGCTCACTTGTTTTCAATGAAACCAATGCTCCTTGAAAGATAACTCCTGAAAAAAGATTTTGACATAAAATGGAGGTCCAAAATATTTTTAAACGTTTTTCTACAATTTTCGTAACGTGGCTGTAAAACAGATTTTTCTGGCACAGTTCTTGAAAATAGAAAGTCGGTGAGAAAAGAGGGGCAATCTATGGCTGCATGTAGGATCTCTAGGATCACCACAACACATTGTTTTGATGTGAAATTGGTACTTTTGATGTGAAATTGGTAATCTCATTGAGAAGTATTTGTTCAAAGGATTGTTTGTTTATATTTATTTATAATGAACAAGTATATGGTACTTTTTTCCTCATGGTTTGAGAAGTATATATCAAAGGAAACACAGTTCTTGGAGCCTCTCTAGGATCACCACAACACATTGTTTTGATGTGAAATTGGTACTTTTCAATTGCTAGAAGTGTTCTTTCTAATGAAAAAATTGCAGAGTTTTGTTTTTCTACCTACATTGGTTTCTGATCTGAGCCCGGATCTTTTTTCTAGGGCCTTCTCTGCTATTTATACTTCTCAATGATAACCGTCGAAGTGGGCTTCTAACCGTCGAAATATCCCTCAATGATTGCTGAACATGCTCTCCCACAGTTAGTCTCACTACGCCATATTTACAGTTAGGCTTCCCTCCTAATTTTGAATTTAAACCTTGTGAATAACTGTTAGGCCACATTACCTTATATCCCTCGATCATTCCAATGCTACGCAGACCCATTATTACCAATATGGGCTGACACGTGTCTGACTATAGTTGGCAATTTGTATTAACTCTCCCAAATTGCCCTTTTCATGCCACGTGTTGAATTGTGATTGGGTTATACAAATTATACAACCAACAATTACCATACTACAATCCATTGTGTCAGTGCAACCTAAAAATGGAGGTAGTGTTCTAACTTAAGGATCAACAGAGTTAAAGCATTAGCATAGGGCCAAAGTGTGAAGAATAGAAATTTGATTCGTGCAACTTCTTATCAATAACATAATTAACTTTCATTGCTATTTAGTTGCATTACCATGTACTACAATCCATTGTGTCAGTGCAACCTAAAAATGGAGGTAGTGTTCTTGCCTAAGGATCAACAGAGTTAAAGCATTAGCATTGGGGTTTTTGACTGATTTTAATGCCATCAAATTTGTGAGGAATAGTCCTTTAATTCAATTTCATCAACGGACAAAGAGATTTTTAGCTAAAACATTAGTACATCTTTTGATGTTTAATAAGAGAATTTTTTTATGCAAATGATTAAATATCATTTCAAATTAAAACCAAAAAAACATTGTAACATAGCAAAATAATAATAATAATAATAATAATAATAATAATAATAATAATAATAATAATAATAATAATAAAAAGCTAAAAAATCAAAAAATCAACCCACTTCCCAAACGGAAGCTTAATAAGTTTTTTTGTTTTTCTTTTCTCAATGGTATGGGCTGCGGGCCGCGTGGATTAATTTTGTTGGTGGCAGATGCTAAACACCAAGGATCCTCTAGAGTGAAATTTCCCTAAAGTTTCCTAGAGTGCTACATTGTGTGGTTGAGATTTACTGGCAAGTCACATCAGAAAAATTGATGTGACTTGCCAGTAAATCTCAACCATACAATGTAGCACTCTAGGAAACTTTAGAGAAAAATCACTCTAGAGGATCCTTGCTCAGGTTAGTTGCATCAAAGAAGACTCTTAAAATGACGATAATCTGATGGGTTGAACAAGTGCTCTCAAGCAACAGCTGTGGAGGTAATAAACATCTATATAGCATCCGTTGAGAGGCTAAATATTCTATTGCCTCTCCCAAAATCTAAAGGGGAATGTGGATATAAAAGGATTTGAGCAGATTTTAGACCATTGGACGAGCATTTCTCAGTACTGTGTTATGCATTTTGAAGGACTATGGAATATGGGAGCTGATTGTTTATTTATACTCCTTGTTTGTTTCATCAAAATTGTTTTGTGCTTCTTTATTATCCTAATGTTATGTGTTTAATATCTACATGGCTTTGTGCCACGGACGGTTCCATACTAAAAAGTATGTCCACATTTAGGTTCATACACATATATGAAGTCCAGATCTTCCCGGTACATACCGAATATGAGATCTTGAAGCTAAAATGCCATCTAACGGGGGTTGGGGTTGGGACTTTTGCTTTCCTAAAATACCATGAAGGTCAAACAAGTCTGTGTCATAATTTTGAATTTCATTTGATGGCAAGGGATAAAATAATTTTAAAAATGAGTAATAATGCTTTGGGTAACTACACACAATAAACTCTTCTACCGTGTATTCAGGGCTCTACATTATGTCCTATTATAACCATCATTGATGCCATGGCTGTTCACCAAAAATGTAGCAAAGAGGCCATTGCATGTCCATAGCATGTGCAACCAACCGGAGTGAATGAGACTTTTGTAATTAAAGTTTTTGCTACAGCTGATTGTTGTATATGGGACTTCTTGCGAGATGAAGTTTAGGATTTTAATCCCATCAATTACCTAAAAAAAAGTGTTGCTGTTGTTGGGCTACATATGAGTGCATGAGGGCTCGAGTTTTTCGCAACACTTCTGCTTAAATTTCTGTTGCAGCCCATTCTCTTTTGACTACCTGTGAAGATTAATGCATAGCAACCTACATATTGGGTTATACCTGTTTGCAATTATAGTTTATATATACATATATATTTATTTATAATGAACAATTATATGTCAGTGTTTAAATCAAAGTAGATTTAACATTACTTTGAAATTAAACTGTATGGGAAACACAATGAGTATAGTAAGTGCTAAACAAGAGAAGTTAAGTATATGCAGCCATAGTAAGTGCTCCAATTTCCTTACTATTCAACTGTATGGGAAACACAATGAGTATAGTAAGTGCTAAACAAGAGAAGCATGAATACACTTAAATAATAAATAAAGAATTCATTTCATAAGAAGTTAAGTACTTGCAGCCATAGATTGCCCCAAAAGTCAGTATAATGTTTCAGTTGTTCCCTTACAATTGATTCACTACTCTTAAGCGATGGGAACAATTGGATGGCTGTAGTCATCTCCTGCTTTCGATTAGCTAGTCCTTGGTTAGTGATTTGCAACTTAGTGGCAGCTCGATCCAAAGCCAAGTTAACTGCTGATAACTCTTCCTCTAGTTGAGCTTTCTTCTCCAAAAGTTGGGCTCGAAATTAGGAGACAGCGGAATGTTGTTCTTTCAATTCAGACACCTCAACATGTATATGGAAAACAAATTCTTGGTCTCTCAACAATTTCTCCTCTTTTGCTTTGGCAACATGGCAGATGTTGACATAAAAGTCAATGGTAGCTGCTGCTTGAGACAAGTGACTTGAAATCGCCATGTTGGATTGCTCAATAACCTTGTACCGCTGGAGGAAACCATTCTTGATAATTGGTCTTTGCAAGGCTTTGAATGGGATCCTCGAGAACAATGTCAGCAACTCCAAACAGATACCCAAATCCAGTGAATGTGATGAAGCCCTACTGATGGTGGAAGAGCTCTAAAAAATTTCCAAGAGAGAATTAGCCAGAACCAATGGCTCAGTTTCATTATTGGCTGTTGGAATAGTAGAAGGCATGTCAAAAACGCTAGCCAGTCTAGCTTAAAAAATGTCCATCTCTTCCTTTGACATTGTTGGCGCAGAAAGGGCTCTAGTAGAAGAAAGAGATGGCTGCATAGGGATAGGAGAGGAGGATGAAGTGTCCCTAGCAGTTTCCATAGTCCTGGTCGCCAGTAGGTCAAGAAAAGAAGGACTGGATAGGGATGGTGGACAAAGAATTGGTGAGTTACCAGTATATTCTCTGAGCGAATTAGTTATCACTGGAGATGAAGTAATAGCTGGGATCTCCTCAGGAGGGGAAGGAGTAACAAGGATTGCAGGAAGAATAAATTGGGCTGAGTTAAAGGTTAGAAGAGGAAGGTAAGGAGTTAAGCCGAAGGATAAAGATATGGGAATGCTTTGCCTAAAAAAATGTG
Organism: Camellia sinensis; assembly: GCF_004153795.1. Classification (NCBI taxonomy): domain Eukaryota; kingdom Viridiplantae; phylum Streptophyta; class Magnoliopsida; order Ericales; family Theaceae; genus Camellia; species Camellia sinensis. Next base: position 202,034 of record NW_021025142.1, on the reverse strand, counting down.
TGAAAAGTGTAGAACCAGGGAGTGAGAGTATTGCCTGAATGGGCTCTACGCTTCGAGGCACTTTAGTATCAGTCTTCTTTTTCTTTTTTTAAGGATGCTTCTAAGAGTCTTTCAACTTCAGATGAAACTAAAGAAGTCTTTATCGAAGGAGAAGGTAGAGTAGTTGTTGCTGCAAAAAAAGAAATACGAAGCAATGTTAAGTTTCAGTATTAAAAACTTGAGAAAAGAAATTAGAGACGCAAAAGGAAATTACTAGTTTCAGAAGTGGTAGCAATGATTGGAGAATTGCGAAGGATATAATGTTTAGCAGTTTGTTGCCTCCTTGCAGTTTCTCTTTGGAGTGCATTAGCAGCAACAGCTTCATTCCTAAGCATTTGTTGTTGTCTTCTTTTCTCAGCCCTCTGGAATACAATGATCTCTTTGGAGTGTTCCGCTTCCACTGCTTTAGCAGATGCTTCATGAATGGGATCCCCAGTGAAATTAGAGAGAGAGAGAGACCGTCATTTTCTTCTTTCTTTTTAATGGTGTCTCTTGCTCTTTCTCTGTTTCATTTTCTTCCACGTGAGCCTCAAGTACCTCATTTTTTAGGATTAAACAAGAGCTTTTTTTCCCTTTATTGTTATTGCTTGCCCTTGAGGAGATTTAAAGCTTGAACTCTTTGAGGAGAGTCTCCCTGTGAGGCACCTACACCACTTACACCAAAGAAGGAACTATAAGTAAAAAGCAAAAGCATCATAAAGAAGGAGAAAAGGAAAGAAGCAGTAGTGCATACCTTTTTTCGAAGCAGCTCGAGTAACTCTAGGAAGAGGTGAGGCAGCAGGAGCAGACTTTGTAGTAGCAGGGGTAAGAGCTGGAGTAGCATGAGCAGTGGAGGAAGTAACAACTCCAGTCCCTTTGGACTTGGCTTGAGATACGTCTAGTACAATTAATAGATCTTGAGGAGAAATGGCCAAATACACCTCCATATTGGCCATCCACCAATTCTGGTACCTTTTCAGTGTGTTGTTTTGGGGAATGAAGGGTAGGTATTCAAAATCAATCACGTCTTGGATGAACTTAGAGGTTGCCTCTTCTAATCTAGATCTGTTAACTTTCAGTTCTCTGTTCGCAAGGTTTGAATTGGACTGACTGCAGAGAGGGATAAGGATCCTTTGAGAGAGTCCAAATTACCTAGCAAATTGGGCAAAACAAATTGGGTAAGGCAATAGGGCTCAGAGATACACTTATAAGCTCTGGAGTTCATAGTGCCAATGAATAGCTCCCTCGAGATCAAAATAGAATCCCACATACTTTTGTGCTGAGGTCTAGAGCAGGACCTATCGTTTAAAACGGTCCTCAACCAAATGGGGCCAATATTGGCTTCGAAAGGGCAGAAGAAAGTGTAAGAAGACGGGGAAGCTGGGAGTTGGTGAAAGAAAGAAAAGTAGAAGGCAAAGTTGGAAGGATAAATAGAGACGTTGGCTAACTTCATGCCATAAGTGGTAGGGTTTGGTATTAAAAACTTTAGATACTTAGAACGCAAATCAGTGAAGTATGCAAAAAGCCAGAATTGGAGTATCCAAAATGGGCCTCCTTGATTGGCATCCATAGGTTTTTCATAAAAGAGGGAACAAGCTCTGTAGACGTAGCCCAAGACATAAGGAGCTAAGGCCACCTGTTTATGCAAAACAAAGGCTTTGGTAAGAAGGGCAAACTTAGGCATAATCCTCTGAGAAGAAGTACAGAAGAGAAATTTGCAAAGCCAATACAATAAAAGGAAAAGAATTCCCTATCAGTCACATGGCCTTCCTTTTTGTTCTCAGTCTTGACAAAGTCACTATAGGATGGGTTTAGGGGAGGAAGAGAAAAATGAATGTTGAGGTCAGGGTTGTCACGACTCGAAATAGGGGCTAATCGGAATCGCGACCGGCCAGCGCCTCATCTCGCACCCTAGGCCTACTATTAACTAGTTTAGAGAACAAATAAATAAACCATCGCAAATACTAGGTGATTACATTTAACTAGAGCATTACTATATAAGTCATACAAGTCATAAAGGAAAGTTAAGTTACAACAATAACTTGGCCCTATGCCAACAAAAGAGATAATACATGACTTATATAAAACTATAGGTCTAGAATCCATCCCAGGCCACGAGACACCACAAAAATAGGCCTTTGGTTATCCACTAAGCATTCTCCTTACTTGAAATGGGTTAGTAACACACCCGTGAGCTATAAAACTTGTGAGAACATATTTACATAATTTATAAGTTTGCCACAGTTCAAACATAAATCTTTCAAGTTTCAAGCATAACTGTTCATGTTCAAAGCCCAATGGCTAAAAAGACAAAATAAATGCTTTATATATATATATATATATCAAAATTTACATACATATGTCCATTCGACTCGATATGTTGCCAGAGAAGTAGGGAGCTACCCATACTAATATCAAGTGGTCATGATCATGCCAAGGGACGATGGCCGCGTCCCAACAACCACCCTTACAACGCCTCACCCGTTGGTATCCTTAATTTCCCCCAACGTCTGGGATGCTCCGTTCAAATGTACGTTATTACATTTTCAAGAGTTTTATAACAATGTCTTAACCATGGCCTCATAAAAACAATATATATAAGCAATACGTGTGAGTCGGCTTATCCCGTTACCTCACGTTTTCTAAAACATAACATGATTTTCAAAATGTATTCAAGGTACTTTTCCAATCATAGGCATACTTGCTAAAGTTCAAAATCATATGTCTATTCGGTTATACATAAATCAATGCAATCTCATGCTCCAAAATAATTCATCGATCAAAGCACGTCATTATATTCAAATACATGTAAAAAGCGTAAGCATGAACTCACCTAAATGTACACGAAGTTTGGTAAAATCAACCGAAACCGAGATCTAAACACAACATATGAAAACCTACATTATATTAGGTCTAGGAATTAATTCTAAGCATGAAATAAATACTTAAACCATAATCCCAATGTGTACAATTTAATAGGGGTCCTTTTCTTATGGTCTAGAAATTCTTAGTTTGCAGCACTTTAGATCAGAGGCTAAAATCCTAATCAAAACACTTTAAAATATTCTGAAATTTTATAGGGTTATCAATCAAGATGTTATGAAACTTTTTCATGAGGACTCGTCTCCCAAAAATGCTCATAAACAAGGTAAAATGGCAGTAAAACAAAGCAGGTCCAGATCCGTTGTAGTTTCTAAAAAATCATTTCCACAACAATCTAGCCGTTGGATCGCGTTGAAACAAATTGGGTTGGAAAGATAACACTCTAATTTAACTCTGATCCAAATATCAACCGTTAAAGGGGCATATATATGTTTTGACGAATTTTCAAAGTAGATTGTCTGTTCAGGAAAAAAAACTGTTTGTTGGGTAAAATCCTTGTTTTGAGCTTTAGCCTCATGGTTCATTGCAACATGATATCAATGGGAGGAAATAAAGTCTAAATCTGTATTTTAGGATTTAGATTCATGGTTCATTGTAACATGAAATCAAAGGAAAGAAATGAAGGCTTTAACTTATGGAATTGAAGTAGATATAGAGAGGAATTTACCTAGAATTGAAGCTTGAAGAAGAAAGATGAAAGTGCTTGATATTCTCTCTTAAATCTACAGATTTTTAGCAAGAAGAGGAAGTTTTTGCACATATAGGATATATTTAGGAAGAAAGGGGTAGGTAGGATCAATGGCTAGGATTAAATGGTAGTATGTGGTAAAAAGGGGAGTGAGGTGGATATATCTTTCACGTCACCAAGAAATTACAGCCATGGTGGCTGATTTTATCACCACAAATTGCACTGCTCAGATAAAACGCAGTGCGCGGACATCTGGGCTATCCGAAAATCGGTTCAAGAAAAATTCCATTTAATCACTGTTGACTAATTTCAACATTCTGAGTTCGATGATGTGATCCGCTTCACCTAAAGAAAAAAAATATGCATCTTTACAAGTTTCATTTTTGACACACTCGAAGAGGATTATCAATTATTGTTCTGTTATAGGTCCGCCTCGGATGGCGAAGTATAGATAATATTTATTAACATGACATTGATGAACTTATTAAATATGAGATGTGACCTCCGTTCATTGACGGTGTCAAAAAAAAGGCAAAAAATTGGGTCGGGTCTTCATAAGGGTAGTCTGGACCAAAGGGAGTAGCAATAGTAGATAATCCTAACAGATGGCAGATGTCAAGGACAGTAGGAGCCATCATCCCGCATTTGAATTGGAAAAAATTGAAAGTAGAATTCCAAAAACAAAGAGCAGCAGGTATTAAAAATGGGTCATCCGAAATGGTGAACCTGGACAGTTGAAGGAAGTCGAAGAGGCAAAGTTCTTGAAGATCTAGTGTCCTAGCATGGACAACCCGATCATACAATTCCTCCAATTCTGGTCTTACTGTGGGCCAACAGCGATGGGATTGGTTCACTCTCCAGCTTCCCCAATCAAGATCGCCTTCATAAAGGAGGCAATGGTCCTCCAAGCGTGGGTACAAAGATGGAAGCTGAGTAGGGACCTCTTTAAAAATAGGCCCAAGCACATATTCCTGTTGCTTATGGCGACGGGAAATGAAAATACGTCCATCAAAAGCACTTTTCTCGCCAGCTTTGTATTTCTTACACTCTTCAGCAATGATCCTTTTTAAGGCTACAGATGGACTAATACTGGGTGTGAATTCTCAACTTTGTCTTCTGAAAACTTTGAGGAGGAAGAAGCCATTGACAGAAGTTTTCAGAAGACAAAGTTGAGAAAGAGGGTAAAGGAGAGGAGAAGTCAATAGAGATGAAGGGTTTGTGTGTTGGGCGAGCAAGTAAATTAAAAACACGAAAGGAAAGGGTTTTTTAAACCTTTCTGTTTGAAAAATGCCCAATCATTTTAAATGGGTAGAATTGATAAAGAAATACTGAAGGTACGGATACAAAAAGTTTCTCTCAATAGTGATAATTTGGGAGGGAAATGTATTTCAAACACTTTTATTGGCTTTGAAATCAAATATTTGGCTTCGAAGCCCAGCTTTGGCTCCGAAGCCAGGTGACAAACATCTAGCTAGGACTTCGAAAGCAGGAAGTTGACTTCGAATCACATTTCATACCTAAGAGTACAAGAATGCTTAGGTGTTTGTTTACTTCAAGGGGATTAAAGACTTGTTTTTAGGTTTCTTGTTGAAAGTAAAATCCTTCGAAGTAAAATTTGAAATACTCTGCAGATAGAATTTGTTTGTTCTAGACTTCGAAGTGGAAAAAAACCAATATTTGGTTAAGCAGTGAAGAACAAAAAGGGACTCATTCTTTTAGAATAAACAGTGCAATCCCTAAGGGAAGTTTCCATACTTCGAAAAACGTAGGCTGTTTTTTCGAAGCAAAAATAGTTAATTCGAAACTGTTGATTGTGTTAACCATATGATTAGAATGAGAAGACCTAAGGCAAAGATTGTCAATTACACTCCATATGTTGGAGAAATTCAAATTAGGTTTCCAGTATTCCATTGGAAATGTTCAAATCAGGTTTCGAAGGACAAAATGGGTAAATTGGAAGCTCTGATTTTGTTTGCTTTGGGCGAATAGAATAAAATCAGACCATGTAGAATAAAGAAAGGAAAACTTAGCTTTATTAATATGTAAGTAATTACATTAGAAAGCCTTCTTGGCTACAAATTCAATTTCATAAAAATAAGGAATAAAAAAAATAACAAGGTCATGGAATTTGTTCCAACGGCGGTCAATGAATTTATGTTCCTTTTTTATTCTGTCCTCTATCCTCTCCAAGCTAGGTTGCTATAGCTAATATGCTTTCATTTGATGAAAAAGTTGTTTAGTTTTTATTTCGAACTCAGTTTTCTTGAATCCTTGTTCCATCTCATCCATATCTACATCATCCTAGTATGCAGAATCTTTATTCTTGAAGTCATTATATTCGTTGATAAGGTTCTCTGCTTCATACTGGGTGTGAATTCGATGGGCTGAGATTTTGTCCAAAGATTGAGTGGTAGCCAAAGACGTTTGGTACCAATGAAGAAGTAGTGAGAGTTGATCCAAAAACATCTGAAGTTCTGCTTAAGCAATGAGGTTAAGGACATGACCCCAAGTCATAATGTCACAAGCCCATCAAAAGTTCTTAAGAGGAACATCAACTCCAAGAACATTAAAGGGCAAGTGAGAAAAGGCTGAAAGCAGAAGTTGAGCTTGATATCGCTCAAAAATAGTGGGGGGAACTGGAGGTTGGTAGGAAGGAAGAAACTGATTCTCAAAGAGAGTAAGTCTCAGTTCTTCTATCCAGTGAGGGTTTTGAAGAAGATGAGGCACAAGAGGATCCATTCCAAAGGAAGAGGGGAACTGGGGGTTATTTACACATTCAAGCCAGTTAGAAGAGCAAAATTTTTCCCTCTGGGTTAAGAATGACGGGTTGTATCCTTGTGCTTCCTCTGGACAAGGAGTGGCTCGCACTAGCTTCGTAAGCGTGGAAGATGTGTACTATGCTATAAGTAAGTTGTCTTCCAGACTGTGTCAGCGATCGATGGATGCATAGGGGTAAACCATCGAGCTCTGAGCAAAAGGAGGGAAAGACAGAGGATCAGCGAATTCGACGAATCTATGGTTAATTCGCTCTCTTAGCTTGGATTCCTCAAGCTCTATCTAACTTCCCCAGCCAGAAGCTTTAGAAGAAGAAAAAAAGGAAGCCGCAACCTCACCCCACGCAGATGGTTTTGTGGAAAAAGAAGAGCCTCCAATATCCATTTTTGCAAAGTCTTGGACTAAAGAATTGTGAACAATAGGTTCATGATCCAAAGGTCGATGATTTGCAAAAGCTTTCATGACTTGAATAAATGGAGATGGATAGGTGTCGCTAATAAATGCATGAAAATTCTTTCGAGGACGAACATCATTATCTAACAACTCTTCGTATGCTTGATCTATGTCAGAGAAGGTTTGTTTGGCCATGCGAACTATATCAGTCTTTTCAAATGCTCAAATAGTGGGAAATATTCAAGGTGTAGAAAAGAATTTAATGCAGTCAGTTGCAGTTCTAAGAAGATGCAAAGCCCATGCATGTCCTAGGACATGGGTAAAGTGCTTTGATCCACTAATATCACCAAGTATTGAGTATATCAGTGTAGAGGGTAATGTTGGCTGTATAGTTTGTATAAGCCAATCGCAATTCAACACGTGACATGAAAAGGGCAATTTGGGAAGTTAATACAAATTGCCAACCATAGTCAGATACGTGTCAACCCATATTGGTAATAATGGGTCTACGTAGCATTGGAATGATCGAGGGATATAAGGTGATGTGGCCTAACGGTTACTCACAAGGTTCAAATTCAAAATCAGAAGGGAAGCCTAACTACAAATATGGCGTAGTGGGACTGACTGTGGGAGAGCATGTTCGGCAATCATGGAGGGATATTCCGATGGTTAGAAACCCACTTCGACGGTTATCATTGAGAAGTATAAATAATAGAGAAGGCCCCAGAAAAAAAATCCGAACTCAGATCAGAAACCAGTTTTATTTACTTTATTTTCTTTTAGTTTTTACAATTCTTTACATTTCTGTACTTCAAATTCCCGTATTGCACTTCATTCATAGGAGTAGTTTCAAATAGTTTGTTGCTGTAAACGTCTACGAGGCTGGGTCAGATCACTGTAAGTTTTTCATTTTACTTAATGAAATTCTGCAATTTTTCTTCACTTAATTGTTATTTACTAAATTCTCTTAAATAAGCCACTAGTAAAAGTCTTCTTCATTGAGGCTGAAAGAACTAAAATACAATCGTTTGATAATTGGTTGGCAATCAATCGCTTGTAAGGACTGATTGATCCTTGCTGATATGCTTAAAATTACAATACTAACCTTCGAAAGCAAAAAAAGTCAACAGTAATGCAACTCAATAGCAATGAACGTTAATTATGTTCTTGCTAAAAAGTTGCATGATTCAAATATCTATTCTTCACACTTTGGCCCTATTTTGGGAGGATTATTTGGACTAAAATAACTAATAAAGACAAAATAGACTAAAATAGTCAATAAGACAAAATATCACATCCTATTAAAAAAAAAAAAAAAACTATTTTCCCAAACACAATTTTTTTTGCCAAACTAAAATAATTAAAAAGTCAACTAAATAGTCAACTTCCCAAACGAGTTGACTCACAGAACAAGATATATACCAATTGGATGGAATAGTGTTGATGCATTGCAATTTCTGATTTCCTTGCAGTGTCATCCGTATTTTTTTTTCTTCTTATCATATGCATTATGCTAGACACAAAATCAAATGCTGCCAGACTCCCGTGCATAATATTTTTATAAGTTCCTTGCAATTGTCTTGTTTACTACAGATGTATGATAGGTAATCTAGGAATCAAATGAGTAAAATGTAAATTAGTAGATGACAAATACAATTTCTATTGCAAATTTAAAATCTGAGTGATAGAATCCAAAAATAAATTCTCCAAATTCATACATGTCCACTTATTTGATAGTGACCTAGTACATTAAGATTTCCCAAATAAAACAAGCACACATCTTCAATCGATTGATACGACAAATCGATTCAGCTGCATCCCCTCAATTAATGATGCGCTTTTGTTGACTTTACTCATTCGAGACTGGTCCTCTAAGTAAGCCCAAATGAGACATTAACAACCAAACCAAAGTGATGAGTTGCCCACCTTTACTCAGTTGTGCAGCGTGGGTAGTTGCTCTGCGACGATATGCAGCGTATGAAAGCATTTCAACCCAAACTTTGCTAATTATCACCCATTTTTTCCTCTCTTCTAATTTCTCCAGCTTTTTGGCCAATGCGCATGCATCAAACAACACAGATTTGCTTCTATCCCCCCCGACATAACAAGGTTTCATTTCAGTATCAACAAGAAGGATACTTTTGCAGGCTTGTTCGTGTAATTGATCTGGTCCTGTTCTACCTTTGCAACGACATTTTTCAACACTGAAAATATTCAGACAATATTTCTTGTCTTCCTTTACCTTTCCGATTCTTCTTCCACGAAAGAATCTCTTGGCTTCGGCTAAGGTATCTAGAACCTGGTCAGAAGTATCTTTGAATCTTATTTTTCCAATATCTTCTACAGGAGTAATAATTGTGGATTCCATATTCAGAAGATATGCCATGTAATCTGACAGAAGCTTAGATAAACCACGAAAATCCTTATTCTTAGAATCGCCATCCTCAGTATTAGCATCCATGCTAACATTACAAGGATGAAAGCAGAGATCAGTAGCAATGTGCCACAAGAGAAAGCTCTCATCAAAGTCGACATAATTGATCCAAGGGAGTAAGTCAGTGCAATCTCCATGTCGAAGTACCCAATCACCTCTGGCTAAATATATCTCCTTGGCACTTTCTAAATTATATGCCATCATAGATTTCATTTTCAGCTCCTCGAAAATAGGAATGACAATGGGGGGCAATGGGGTGGATATTAATTTCCCATCTCTATTTCTCTATAATAAATTTTCTCCATTCCCCATTCTCCATTCCCCGTGGATACCACCCTCCCCATTTTTTAATGGGTATGGATTTTCCCCAACTCACTTTAATCTCTATTTTTATTTTTTATATTTAATGTTAACAACCACTTTTTTTTTTATTTATTTTTTATTTTTTATTTTAAGGTTCACAACAAAAACTGAATATACCTTTAATCTTTTTTCTTTCTTTTTAAATATATTTAATGTTAACAAATTGTTTATTATTTTTTTTAAGGTTCACAACAAAAGTTAAATATATACCTTCAATCTTTTTTCTTTCTTTTTTAATATATTTAATGTTACAACCTTCTTTTTTTTTTTTTTAATAAAGGTTTTAGCTAAATATACCTTCAATTTTTTTTCTTTCTTTTTAATATATTTAATGTTAACAACTTATTTATTTATTTATTTTTTATTCTTTTAAGGTTCACAAAAAAGCTAAATATACATTCAATATTATTTTATTTTATTTTGGTTCAACAACAAAATCAAATACATATTAATTAATTAATTAAAAAGTTTGTTTTATAATAATCAAATATATAATTTTGATACAATCAAATAAGTTTTAGTAATTGAAAAAAAAAAATATGGAAGAACGTGGAAGATTAAAAAAAATTACAACCATCTCTCTCTCTCTCACTCTCACTCTCACTCTCTCCCCTACATGTTATAAGAACTTGATTACAATTGTTATAAGAGCCTGTTTGAAGAAATAAAATGTAAAAGAACCTGTTTGAAGAAAGTGTTATAAGACTCATATTAAATTGCATCAGGTCATAAACAAGGAATTGTTTGTTGATCTCTTAGCCACGGACATTTTAGATATTTAAACCATCTTTCTCTTAGCAAATTTGAACCATTCATTTTAATTTATCCAAAATCTAATTATACCTTTAACAATCTGAACCACTCATTTTAAGATATCTATGCATTACCACAACCCAATCCATCCTCTATCTTTTCCTTTAGTCCCTCACGAATTTTGTGTTTGTTACTTTTAAAAAACAAAAATATTTTTTCAATTAAATTTTTACTAATTTCACAACATCATCACCACTATTCTCACTTTCACTGTCACACTACCATCACCATAGCCACTACCATCATCACTGCCGCCATCACCGCACCACTATGTAACAATCTCTACTTTCACATTCGTTCCATCACCACCACCACCAAATATAAAAAATATATTTTCATTTTTTTTTATAAAAAATATTTTTCATTAAAAAATATTTTCTATCTAAATAAATGAAGTATAACAGTGGAAAACAAGCTGATTTCAGTTAAATCTGTTCATAACTAAGAAAAATTCTTTTAATTTAAAAAAAATTATTTAGTAAGACTTTGTATCCCCTTTTTGTTTTTCTAGCAAATAAATCTTTGTACCCATCATTTCTAACCAATCACGACTCATGCTTGTTTTGATTCTCTACAATTTCCTTATTTTCAAATACATTCATATATATATATATATATATATATGTTGTATAAATTGTGTGATAACATAAAACAAATAGATTCATACTCGTTAATTGAAATTTCAGAACAAGTAAACCATTCTGAAAATTACAATACATAACAAAATAAAATAACATAGAAAAGCAAACCGAAACCTACACTAGACAGTGTCCTTAATTTTTTTAAATAAATTTAAAAAATTCTAGATATGCATAAAATTTGACAAGAATAATGTGACAATGTTAATTAATGTGTATTTGATTTTATTGTTGAGCCAAATAAAATAAAATAAGATTGAATGTATATTTAGCTTTGGTTGTGAATCTTAAAAAAAAAAAAAATGGTTGTGAACTTTAAAAAAAAAAATTAAAAAAAAAACAAAAGAAAAAAGATTGAATGTATATTTAGCTTTGGTTGTGAATCTTAAAAATTAAAAAAATTGGGAAAATTAATTGGTACCCATCCCCAACCCATCCCCTGTGGATATTTAAACAATATCATTTACTCTACCCAATGGATTAGAAAAAGATGAAAAAATCCATGTATTTGGGTTGGGTCTCTATGGATACCCACAGGGTAGGTTATTTATTGCCATCCCTACTGGAAAACGAATTCTCTCAAGTCATTGGTGAATTCAACTGTTTTCGCATATTGCAACCCATCTAGCATTTTGGTAAGGCCAAAAAAGCCAATGAGTTTTCCCCATATTTGCAAACGTGGATGCAGACAATAATCTATGTAGTTGTATTGAGGGATAGATTCAGACCACCTTCTGCGCATGATTTGCATAAACCACCCAAATGAACAAGTACAATGTTGCGTTGGAGAGTCTTCAGGCCACCTTTTCCTATTAAAATTGAGGGATTTCTTGAGCATCCTAAAGACTATGGATCGATCATCCGAATTAGTTAGAGCCACAGCAGTCCGATCAGATAAAAGGAGCATGAGAAAAGCTATTATGTCGAGGGCAATGGCACCGAGGAGCAAGGTGAAGGTAATTCGAACATCAAACTTGTGAAATCCCTGCTTGTGTTTGTCAATCAAACAGAAAAGCACAAGGGCTACCACAATTAAAATAAACGAAACAAACCGGAGAAGGTATCCATATTTACCTTGCAACACCCTAACCTTGGAATAGAGAATTTCATAGATGAAATTGAGCTCTGCTTCCACCACTTTGAAAGCATCTCTTGCTGTTCTGCGAAGGAAGAAAGTCTGGCTCTCGTCTTGCTGACGATAGCTGAATCTGAGATCAACAAGGAATCCCTTGAAGGTTAGAAAAAAATCGTAAGCATGCATCACCACATCCAAATCTTCTAAAGGTGTTACTCTATCTTCATGGATTGGTTCCTTCTTTGAAAAGTATTAGTCCATGAGCTTGGCATAGTTCGGCCCAGGATCTAGTTCTCTCCATCTACGCCAGCTAGCAAGATTGAGAGAGCGAGTGCGCTCAATATACTTGATAAGCCCAGCAACAAGCACGAGCAGTGTTGGGATCCATAGCTGGTTTTTGAATCAGAGTGTGAGAATAATGACATAAGCAGTAGTCCCACACAGGAACAGCAGATGAAGGAGCTGCCTGAGCCACAGCTCATTATCCTCGAGCCAGAAACCAATGATGGTATCCGGACCACCAAGGTGTAACAGAAGAAAGGGAACCCAAAACGCCACAAGTTCTGGTCTAGCGAAAGGGCCAGAGGTATCGCCTTGCCTTCTGGAGATGAGTCCCAATGCGAAGTTAGCAGTCAGATCTGCTAACAAGTATGCCAACCATATGGGGATTATTATGAAACTGCTACCCGTTCGCTTTCTCAAAGGGGCAAAGAAGAACAGAAAAGTTTGGAAGAAGAGACTAAAGAGGATGATTACTCGTAGATCCCAGGTATCTAACAGCTCCTTCCAACGCTCAAAGCTTTGTTTTCCTACACCCTCCATTTCTCTCTCACTTGACACCTTGTTGATATTGGTTGGACTGATGATGCTATAGTCTACGGATTAGTAGATTAGAGCATCTCCTATGAGTTTGTTAAATCACTGGTATGACTTGCTCAGTCAATAAAGAATGTGCAATTTATTTTACTCCAATGGTTAAGGGAAATGATCCAGGCCCAGCACCCCATACCCTCACACATGGTTTTAAAAATTGGACCGGACCGGCCGGTTCGACCGGTTAAACCGTTGACCGGTCGGGGTTCCAGTCCGGATATACTCTCTGAACTAGTCGAAGCCGAAAACCGGTGTATTTAAAGAGAACCGGGAAAACCGGCGGTCGAACCACCAAACCGGTCGACCCGGCGCCGGTTCACCGGGTCATTTAGATGGAAAATTTTGAACTGTTTTGGATATTTTCTATTTTTTTTAATTTTTCTCTCTTTCTTTTCTTTCGATCTTATTTTATATTTCTTTACTTTCTTTCTTTCTTTCTTTTATATATATATATATATATAAGAAAATTGTAATTATAAACTCTCTTTCAAGGGTCTCCTTTTGTGAAGAATCTCATTGGGAGCTTGAAATTATTGTGAAAGTCTCTACCTATTTATAAGAAAAAAATTCTTCCAAAAAAACTCAAAAAATCTATGTGAGATTTAATTAAATTTGTTGGAGGAATGCTTGAAATTTTGATATCCCTCCAAAATTTTGTGCTTTCTTTCAATTAAATTATTTGAATTAAAATCATATGGAGGGAATATTGAATATTTGATTTTCTCTTCCATAATTAAAATTATTAATATTTTAAAATATATTATTATATTTTTTAGTAAAAAAAATATTAGGAGAAATATTTAAGAAAATTTAATATTTTATTTTTTTTATTTTTTATTTTTTAATTTTTAATTTTATTATTTATATTTATATTTAAATATAAATTTAATATATTTATTACGTCACGGTTTGATTCTGGTTCAACCCAACGGTTGAACCAGTGACCCGTCCACTCGATCACTTTTCCGGTTCGATCACCGGTCCAGTTTTTAAACCATTGCCCTCACACATTTGTGAGAGAGAGGGAGGAGAGAGAAAAAAAAGATATAATATGTGATTACAAATTAATTGGGGAATATAGAGATAAAAAATGGTGAGGTTTTCAAGTATTTTCCGTTAAGTTAACGCGGTGTTAACTTTTATTAATTTGTTTGTCAATTGCAGCAGCCGGGCACCTAGCGAAGAAAGAGAGGGAGTTTGTTAAATTATTGGTAGCGTCATCCATTAGTTGATTTGCTTAGTTAATAAAGAATGTGTAATTTATTTTACTTCAATGGTTAAGTTAACGCGTTGTTAACTTCTGTTAATTTGTTTGACAATTGCAGCCAGCCATCTAGGAAAGAAAGAGAGGGGAGAGACGGAAAAAAAAGAAAAAAAAAAAATGAGTGGGAGTACTAATGATGTGGCAGTGGGTCTCACCTACTGTCACAATGTTATTGTGTCTTTTTTTTTAAAAAAAGAAAGTGAATTTTACATCATTAGTGGTTATTTTAGAACATCATTTTTAGTAATTTCTATCATTATAAAAAAAAAAAAAAAAAACCTGTGACAGGCTCCACATGAGCAGATTATAATTGCCATATCTTTGGCAAAAAGAGAATATAAAATATTATTTTGATTTTTTATTTTCTGTCTGTATATATATATATATATATCACCTAACACATATTTTAGTTAAGAATAATGTTTTATACACCAATTGATATACTAATTAGTATATCAATTAATGATTGATATAATTTAAAATATTTTTGATATTTATAATTTATATAATGAGTGGAGTCAATAATAATGACATAACTAATATTAACACACTTATTAATACACTAATTAATACATGTAACACTACCGTTCAGTTAAACAATTGGAGCATACATTCATTGTTTCTCAACTAACAAGCACTTAACATATACAAATGAGTTTTACTTTTCACACTTTTTATTATTTTATCCGTCCAAAAATATTAGTCTTTTATTTTTATTTTTTATTATTTCAAAATATTAATTCATTTTAAAAAATCAAGGAATAAAATAAATATGAATTTACTATTTTACCCTTATTTTAAATTCATTAATAACATAAAATATACAATTATGGCAATTAATATTTCTAAAAAAATGTACTATCAAAAGATTATTTTGAAGAATTAATATTTTAAAATATAATAATTATATTTTCAAAAAAAAGTTAAATTCTCCAAAAAAAACTATTATTTTGAGATTGAATAAGTATATAATACACACTTTAACATCATTAGAGATGCTCTTAGAAGCCAAGACTTTGTGCAGACCTTTTAGGGATAGATGTATTTTCTTTAACAATAATATTACACATCCCGACTAAGGTCTCTTTCAGAAACATTTAAAAAAGTTAATTTATTGATTTATTTGAATCACATCACTTTTTTATATTTTTATACAAATTTTCGTAATAAATAAAAAGTCAACTCATAAATTATATCCAAAATAATAATTAATTACTCAAAATTATCATCTTATAATTCAAATTTATTTTATATATAAATCTCACATTACATTAATTTAATATCTACCACACAATCAATCCAAATAATCTGATTGGATAAATCTAGTTCGTAAATCAACCCAAAATCTTTTTTTCTTAGTCCAGTCCAGAAGGCACCCCAATGAAATAATAATAATAATAATGAATTAACAATACGCTACAAATTTATAAATAAATAAGGGGAAAAAATTGCATTTGAGTGGAGTGATGACAAAAAAATTATGATGGTACAACTTTCTTGAGTGTATAGTACAAATTCATTCATGTATTTGGTACAATTCTATAAATGTATCAGAATTGTACTAAAAAATATTTTAATTTGTAGTGCAATTATTTTGTGATTGTCTAATCTATTTACAATTTTTTTTTTACAAAAATTACTCAAAAAAATTATTTAATAAAAAATTTTAAGTGCGACTCACGTCTTGCTAACTTTAAATCTATGTTATTTAACTTGTTTTGAAGTAAATTCAAATTAAGGCCTCGTTTAGGAACAAGTTTTTTTAGTAACTTTTTGACTTTTTGATTAAAATATGATGTAAAAAAATTAATATGTTTGGGATGACTTTTTGATTTTTTTACGAAAAGATATGAAGAAGTAAAGAAAAAATAAAATCTTTGACTTTTTTTAGTATAGGTTGTTGGCTTTTTTATTTTTTTAGTAACTTTTTAACTTTTTGACTAAAATCACCACTTGCCAAACGAGACCTAAGTTTTCATGATTTATAACATATTTCTAAACAATATAGTATATTTTGTTTACCGCACATAAAAAAGTCTGTTTGAGAAATGATTTTTTAATTAAAATATAAATTAAAAAAATTTATAACTTTTTACAAAAAAAAAATGTGTACAAAATAAAATTAATGAAAAAATTTGTTTGACCTTTTTTTATATATTTTAATTTTTTTTATGAATTTTTTAACTTTTAAGCACAGAAGTGGTCCACTTTGCCCGCAGATCTCTGTGTTCGCTGATGTTAGGCATTTGGGGTTAATATAAGGGGCTCCTGGTTTTCTTTTCAACATGAGTTTATATTTCAGCTCAGTTACCTCATTCCTCCAACCCAGGTTAACGTCACATGGATCAATATCCTCTAGGGAGATACCTCCCTCTCTATAAGATTTGTAGATATGCATGCCAATTGCTCAATCGGTCATTCGAGCGGTCATTCAACTGGTCATTCGGGCAGATGCCGATTGACAAACTAGTAGACAATGGTGACTCTGATCGTCCAGGTAGTTGTCGGTTGACACACAGGTAGCTAATGGGTGACAACCGCAATTGACAAGGGTGACTCCGGTCGTCCGGGCAATCATCCTGAAGGTCATTGGCTAGACGTCCGTCTTATGCAATTTAAGTACGCAATTTCAGCCATAAGATACCTCATTAATGACGTGGCATCATCTCCTCACATCTCCAGACCATATGGAGAGAGAGGTATCTCCACAGAGGATTGTGGGGACATAATTTTTTAGTGACAAACACGTGGTCGAGGTGTTATCGAAGTGTCAGGCAGGGTGCCACGTGTCTTGGTCATGATGCCGAGGTAATCTCGGCTAGGCCGAGATTATCTCCGAAGATACCGAAGTCCGGGATAAGGGGATAAAGGACAAGAATCCTAGAATGAGAGAAAACTTCAGTTTGGATAAAGATAAGACTCTTAGAGAGTTTATCCCAATCCTACTGGGAGTCCAAGATTAACAACAATCCAGAGTCCATTGAAACTAGGCTTCTATTGGGACTATGTTTGTGTTGGCTATAAAAGGGAGGCACCCCCATGGGTCTAGGGTATGCTTTTTGTATTCTGAATAGTGAGTTAAACACTTTTGGTATATTTGAGAGATAACTGACTTGATCGTCGGAGTGCCCCCGGGTGGACGAACCACCACCGGAATCTCTTCTTTCTGTGACAGGTTGTTCGAGTTTAATCTATTCTGCTGTGTTCTCCAGTTGAGTGCTTGATTGGCAGTGTGGTCGGAAATCAACACACACAATTTGGCGCCGTCTGTGGGAAAGAAAGGAGAATAGATGGCCAACGACGGACAGAAAGAGAAGGTTGGGGACGACACTCCTACTAAGAGTAGGAAACATATTGACCTTGACGTCGAAGAAGAAAACTACAACAAAGAGACTCGTGATAAAAATCACGGAGAAAAGGACGTCGGCCAGGAGGGTGACGCAGCAAAAAAATCAGACCGAAGCGAGTATTATAACGAAGACGACCTCCAGATGTAGAAAGAAAGATGCCTGCGGAGGGACGACGGGATGAAGGGAATGGCAAACAAATTGGCGGATCTGCAAACGGTCGTTAATTTCATGATGTAAAACAACGCCATGCAGCCACCGTTCCCTTTACAAAATACGCCGATTCCAACGGCCAAGAAAGATGCCCAGAAATGGGGGCAGAAAACAGTTCCTGTAGTCCCTCAGCACGACAGGACCAAGGGACATTCTCACCAGCCTTCACAGGAGGCCGGGCATGGAGAATCAACGAGAAGAGAATCCTAGAAGACACGTCGAACCAAAGAAGACTGCACCAAAGAACATCGGGGTGTTCAAGGGAAGGAACTCTATTTCGACACGACCAATGGAGGGAAGTCCAAAAGGACTCACAATAACACTGGAAGCAGTGCACCAAAAAGACTGAAGTCAGAAGATAGCCGAGCTCCTAGACGGACCAAGGAGGATCTGAGGGATTACCTACAGAGGAAGCGACAAGATACCAAGGTAACTTCCTCAGTCAAGCCGAGAACGCCATTCTCGGTAGAATTGGACAAATTTGAAGCCCTGAAGAGGTTCCACATGCTGAGATTCCAGATATACGACAGTAAGTCGGACCCCAACTTTCACGTCGGCTTGTACTTGAACTCGATGGCATTGTACACCGGGAGCGAGCCGTTGCTTTGTAAGGTGTTCCCCTCGTCCTTCGGGGAAATTAGATCAGACTGATTTCACAAGTTGCCGAAAGGAACTGTGAAAACCTGGAAGGGCCTTGCCGAGATGTTCGTGGCCAGGTTTGTGACAAACAAATTACAACCATTGAGGGTGGACGCCCTAATGGCTCTGAGAATCAGTGAGGATGAAAGCCTTAGGGTCTACGTCAAGAGGTATTATGAGGTGTTCAACCGAATACCAGGTGCAGACGCGCTTCTGGGAACTCTCCGATATCTGCGCTCGCGATGGGGCGCGAATCTCATTTTGTTCTGAACTACTACAGTTCGAACTCAGTGTCACGGTTCTGAATCTAATCTTGCAAAGTGCAATGCAAGACCGATAAATCACCAAAGAGTCCAAATTCGGCAAATAGTTTTTAGAAAACTGATTTTAATAAAGAAGGGCCAAACATGGACTGCTTTGCCAAATACAGAGTCGCCACCTAAATATTTTATTTTGGGGGAAATTTAGGAAAGCCTGACTCGTGCCTAAGGCCACGTGTCCGTCATCACCAAAGTTGCCTCGGCTCGGGAACTTGGGTACGAGAGGGGAAGGTCATGCAATGAGCACCCCCACTCGCCCGATCAAAGATCGACCTGTACTAAGCATGATATTTTGTTTTTGAAAACACATGTGTGCTTATTCCGGTTAATTAGCTAATCATACTATGTGATGCACACAGTAAACAAGTATAGACTAAATTGCCTAATTTGAAACAAAACATTGCATGTTCGTTTGAAAATGGTTTGGAGTTTGCTACCCGTAAGTAGGCTAAATTAGGGATTTTAATGAATTGTTCCAATTCAAGTAATCTAACCATCATCCACAGGCATTCATGCAGTTTTATCAAGTAAGCAATTAGCCTCATGGCAAGCATGCTTTCATGGCAGTCAATAACACACATGCAGTATGCTAAAGCGTAAACACTCACAGTGTACTCCAAGCCAAAACAAAGAACTAGTTAGAAATCATGCATGATCCTAGTTCATGTTAGGATGGCTAATGCAACATATGTGAGAATGCAACTAAGATAGGCTCGGCTATTCTATGATGTCATGTGAAATGCGACTCGATAACATGTTGTTTGAACACGTATTCAAGTAAGTGTATTTGAAATATAATGCAGTTAGTATGATGCGCCGAGCCCGGTGCATGCAAAACAGATGAATGGATGCACGCATGCAAGCATAAGGCATGCTAAACAAAATATGCCCTAAAACTAACCATCATAAGCGGTTAAGTAAAAGGAAGAAAGAAATGGGGGTTGGAAGTCATGCATTACACACACGCACGTTTATTACAACAATTGGCCCTCTTGAGGGAGAGTCCGAATAAGAAGCTAACTAGCTAATCTAAACTAATTAAACTAATTATTACACAATGAAGCTAATTAACTAATCCTAGTTAACTAACTATTACAAAATAAACTGAATAGTTAAACGCATTAACTATCTAAGTACAAAACAAAGAATAAGCTAGCTATTTAAGCATGACAGCTAAGGAAAGCAATAAAGCCGGAGCCTCGAGGCAAGGAGTTTATGCGTGCTCGGTCGCTTCGTTCGGAAATCCAACGCGATGCCCCAATTTGCCTCTGTTTGCAACTGTTCTCAGAAACTTGAACCAAGCTCTAGAAAGCTTCTAACACACCTTGAGGACCTGTGGGAGAGTGACCGACCAGTTGTTGGTGTTTGCAGCCACCTGCTAACCACTTTTTGTTGTTGTAAACCAGAATAAGTGGTCGGCCAGTGTAGACACCCCATTTTTGACCGTCCTCAAGACTTGGACGTCACCATCGAAACACTTGGTGATTACCCTTGTTCGTGTTCGTCTTGAGTTTCCGGAGGTCTCGGCTGCGCGCCTTACCTCAGGATCTCTCGACTCGATTGTTTCGTGTTTGGTTTTGGCACCGAACACTTGTGTTTTTGCCTTGAAGGGCGGGGAATGGTTTGTTGGCCATCCCCACATTCCACCGGCCTTCCCCTAGCATCACCGGCTGTTTATGGGTGCCACCGGCCATGGTTTCTTAAAACCAAGGACCGGTCGACACTATATTTGGCCGGCCGGCACTTTATTTTGCCGGCGACCTCTTTTGCTGGCCGGTGTGACTCCTTTGCACCCTTGAGGCATGGTGCATGCCAGTTGTGCCAGCTGGAATGCACCATCACTCCTCCCCGTGTAGTTTTTGGCTAGTGTGAACCTTTGAACCCCCTTTCCATCTAGAAGCTTGAACCATTTGGCCAAGCTTCTTGGGGAAGCTTGGCCAGCTGTATTAGTTTCTGCAAGAAGCCAAGAACCCCTTTGCACCCTTTTGCCCCTTTCATCTAGCTTCTTGGAGAAGCCTAGAACCTTGGCCTTTGCCTATATAAGCACTCATCCTCTCCCTTTGTTAAGGGTTAGAGCTTTTGAATAAAAAACCAGAGCTTTTATATCTATATATCTGATATATCATCCTCTCTCTCTATATCTCCCTCTCTCTCATCCTTAGGGTGTGTTTGGAAGCCTAAAAGTGCATTTTGACCTTACTTTTGCACTAACACACACCATTACACCTTGCTTCGAGATTGAGAGGCATTGAGGGTTGTTTGTTGAGGTTTTGGACTGATTTTGATCAGTAGAGAGTGGCTGGATCATCTGTTCTTCAAGGTTTCTTCAAAGGTGAGACATTTGCTTTAGTTTTCCCAATCTTGCACTAGTTTTCTACCTGTCTTGCATGCTGATTTAGGCTTTGTGTATAACATGAAAAAGTCTTGTATTTTTGTGCTTAACATCTTTCATTAAGGGTGTTTTGGCATTGGGGGTCGAACTCCCCCGCTTAGGCCTCTTTTGGCCTATTTTGGTGCCCTTTTTTTTAAGTTTTGTTTACTTTGTTGTGTTGGTCTTCTCACCACTGAAATCCAGTGGATTTTCAGTGGTGATGGAGTGATTTTGAAGTCTTGTGTAGGGGAGGGACACCCCTCTCCCCTTTGTCCTTCTTTTACCTTTGTTTTGGCTTAAAAGGGCAACATGCATGCTTGGTTGTTTTTGGTCCCATCTCAGAGTTTTTTTTTTGGGTGCCTATTAGTCATGTTATATCTCTGTCTTTGGTCGGATTTGTAGCCCTTAGCATGCATCTTGTACTTGCTTTGTAATTCCTTATCTTGCCTAGAAATGTGCCATGTGTTTAGCCTAGTATATCTTCATGATTTGGCTTAGCTTATTGAAGTTTTTGGTCATGATTTGTCATGCTTTAGGTCTGTTGGCCACTGTTTTTGTAATGTTCATCGTGTTTTGCATATCTCCTTTGCATTCTAGAACTTTGGCCTTGAGCAAATGAGTCATTAGCATGCTTTGGTTAGGTTGTTTAAATGATTTGGAGTCACCTCTCATGCTATTTTAGTCCCTATATCATGCTTGTATGACAGCATTTATCATCCTTTTATGCCTCGAGGTGTTGTAGTTTTGTGCCTTGAAATGGGCATTGTGCATGCTTGCATGTTTAGGTCACTTGGGTTGCCAGTCATGAGGGTTTTGGGGTGTGTTTTAATGCATTAAAACTCAGCTTTTTTTTTTTTGGTTGTTTCATTTATGCCATGTGTGGTTATGATAGTTGTGGTAGAAGGCTTCTTTTATGCCTTAGCCTTATGCTCTTTGGTATGCAAGTTTGCATGAGTATTTGCCCATCATTCCATCACTTTTGGCCACTGTTTTGGGGTGTGGCTGAGGGTCCTCCATCTTAGTGTAAGTCCATGGATCATATATTTGCATCTTGTAGTATGCTCATGACATTGCATGTTGTGGTATCCTTATGGTTTGTGCCTTGTTGCATGCCCACCTCTTTACATACTTGCCTATCTAGTGTGCATTGTAGTATTGCTTGTAGTGTTGCATGCTAGTGGCATTACCATGTTGTTTGCATGATAGTTTGCATTGCATCACATTTGACATGTTTTGCATCTTACCTTCTTGTTGCATTTTTGAGACATGTTTGCACAACATGCATTGCATTGCTTGGTTTGGGGTGTCAAACCTAGTGTGAGGGTGAGAGGTGTTCATACTACAAGTGATGAAACACATCTCAACCCTCGGTCACCGAGGCCCTTGACTTTGACATGATAGGGTCTTGGTCCTCATTTGTGTGTTGCATGCATTTTACATTAAATGGCAAGTTTGGTCCCTTAGGCTATCATGCCCAATTGATGGCCCAAGGATCAAGGACCATGCTCCCCTGAGTTCAATACATGATAGGGAACATAACCATGCTTACATGTGCTTGAAATTCTATGCCATGCACTGCCTGTCCTTGTTGCTGTCAAAAACCAGCTTCTGCAGGAAGTTTTAGCCGACCGGCACTATAGAATGCCGACCGGACATGGATTGGTGGCCGATAGACTTGAAAGCAGCCGGTGGAAATTTCCCATGGCCGGTGGTTATTTCTCTTAGCCGATGGTGTTCTACAGTGTACAGAGAACATGTCCCAAGACTTTGGAAATTTTTAGAGGAGCAGGGCAGCATTAACAGAGGCAGCAGTGGCATGGTACGGGTTTCCGGGCAAGATGGATCGAGCATGCATCATTCGGGTATTCCGAAGCAGGGCTGCGGCCGTCTTTATTCTGCATTTATTTTGTTAATTAATTAAGGGTCTGTAATAATTAATTAGCTAGGATAGTTGATTTGTTATTCGAACTATATTATTCTTCCAGACCCTCCGAGTGAGGGCAATTGTGTAATAAGTGTGCGTGAGTGTGTGTATGTCTTCCAACCCCACGTCTTTCTTCCCTTTTATTTACCCGCTTATGATGGTAGACTAGGGCATATTTAAATTAGCATACATTATGCTTAGCATGCGTGCATCCATACATTTGTCTTACATGCACCAGGCTCAGTACATCATGCTAACTGTACTCGTATTTCAATTCCAAGTTGAGTATTTGTTAGTTGCAGCATTTCACATGCCATGTTTAGGATAGCCGAGCCTGTTTGGATTGCATCTTTGCATGTGTTGCATTAGCCATTTCAAATATGAACTAGGATCATGCATGTGATTACTTACTGGTTTCTGTTTTGGCTTGGAGTACTAGGTGAGCTTTTATGCTTTAGCATATCGCATGCGTGTGAGTGTTGCCATAATAGCATGATTACCATGAGGCTAGCTGCTTATGTGATATAACTGCTTGAATGCCTGTGGATGGAGGTTGAATTACCTAAATTGGAAAAATGCATTAAAATTGTGAGTTTTAAGCCCACTAGATAGTGGTAAAACTAACTTTTCTAAAAGCCCACTCGAGGGTGGCAAAACCTGCATTCTAGCCTACTTGCGAGTAGCAAACCATCTTCAAAACAAGCATGAAATGTTTTGCTCCAATTTAGGCGATTTGGTCTATACTTGTTTACTGTGCGCACAACATAGTAATTCTAGGCTAATAACTAGAATAAGAACACATAATGCTTTCAAAACAAGATATCACGGTTAGTAGAGGCCGATCTTTGATCGGGCGAGAGGGGGTGCTCATAGCTGACCTTTCTCAATTGTACCCAAGTTCCCGAGCCGAGGCAACTTTGGTGATGACGGACACGTGGCCTTTGGCACTGAGTCAGGGTTCCCTAAATTCTCCAAAATAAAATATTTAGGTGGCGACTCTGTATCTGGCAAAGCAGTCCATGTTTGGCACTTCTTTTTCTAAAAATCTGTTTTCTCAAAATGATTTGCCAGATTTGGACTCTTTGGTTCAGATTAAGAACCGTGACACAAATCAAGTCCAAACTGTAGCGCGGGGTCCCTCGCGGGCGCGGACGTCTATACCAGCTAGTTTTTCTGGCTGGTCGACCAGTTGTTGCTGCATTTTTCCACTTTGCTGCAACAGAGAGCAAGAAAGGGCATGTCAATGTATTTACAAGAAATGTGTGCACAACCACCCTCCATATCATTTCATAAGCTCAAGGGAGTGTAGTTCTCGACCCTCAAGCCACCAATTGCGCATCTCGATGCATGATGGCCGAGAGGCGAAATTGCACAATTCAATGTAAAATGAATGCGCAAGTAAACACATAAAGCCTAAAACTCTATCATTTATGATCAAGAGCGTAGAGCGTCGGCGACCGAGAATTGAGGCACGTTTCATCACTCTAAGTATGAAACATCCCTCGTTTTTCGTGTTTGGACTAACACCTATTCCAAACAAAATGCAACACATAACATGGCATGCACAATGCTATGTAACATGGAGTATGCAAAGATGCAATGCAACACAAGCATGGAAATATGCAATATGACTTAAGCATGCAAACATGCAATGCAATATGAACAACCTAACAAGGTTAATGGCATGCACAATGCTAATGCA
Source organism: Camellia sinensis (assembly GCF_004153795.1). Lineage (NCBI taxonomy): Eukaryota > Viridiplantae > Streptophyta > Magnoliopsida > Ericales > Theaceae > Camellia > Camellia sinensis. The sequence continues at coordinate 177,301 of NW_021025142.1, read as the reverse complement.
TGCAACAACTAACATACACAATGCAAATGGACAACATAGCATACACAATGCGATGTACCTTAAGCATGCAAACAACATGGCATACACTATGCAATGAATCAACATGCAAACAACATGGCATATTCAATGCTATGAACTACATGGCATGCACAATGTAATGTACGATAGCATTCTTAATGCAATGTAACATGATCAACTTAACAAAGCTAATGACATGCGAACAACGCTAATGCATGCATGTACAATGCAATGCAACAAGGGCAACTATGCATACTCAATGCAAAGTAACCTAAGCATGCTAAACAATATGCAAATAAACATGCTAAATGGACTTAAACCAAAAGGGAGTAGACCTTAGTCATGCCCAAATCAGTGGCCAAAATGCATCAAAACTAAGGCATGAAAACATATATAAGCATGCATGTCAATTGACTCACCAATTAGGCTTAAGAGCACAACTCTCAAGAGTGCTCAAAGAGTGATAAAAGTGGAAGTGTAGAAACACTAAGTGCACTGAAATTAAGTAAGAAATGATGCCAAATCATTCAAACAAAGCAAGCATAGCACACAAAGGTCCTTAGAGCATGAAAGCTAATAAAGAGGACTGCAAAGGAGGCATGCAATACATGGAAAACATGCATGAATCAACCATAAATAGAGCTCAATTAGGTCTAAACATAGACCAAAACATGCTAAGTTAGGGGCTCAAAGGCCTAGGCAAGATGGCATACATGCTAGGCCATAAGTGAGGCAACAATGCACAACACTTAAAGGCATTCAAAGCATAAAAGAAGTGGGAACATGACAATGCTATAAGCTCTGAAATGAAGTATTAAATGATGCCAAATCATCTAAATAGCTCAAAGATAACATGCATGAGTCATCAAAACATAAAGCTAGCAAGGCCAATTACACTACAGCTATGCAAAACATGAAGCATATGGAAAAGGCAACCCAAAATCATACTAGAACATGTCAAAATGAGTCTAAAACATACATGAAAAGAAGCCAAAACAAGCTAGCATGAGGGGGCATAAGGCACAATGCATACAAGGCAAATAAAGTGGATTACACTACACCTATTAAGACCAAGCATGAGATGACTTAACCAATAAAAATCAGAGTTATATCATGGCAAAATAACCCCAAATAAGCATTGAAATGATAGCTCGCAAGCTTAGGCATGAAGGCATACGCAATGACTCATGTTAAGGCATAAAGGGGCAAACCCTCCAACGCATTGAAAGAGCAAAAAATGCAAGTGCATGGCCATGAAACATGGACTGAAATCACATAATAAATGATGCCAAATCATTCAAATAGGCCAAGCAATGCATGCTAGTGGACTTGATACACAAAGCTAACAAGCTAGAATGCACTATAGCTATACAAAGCAAGGCATGCATGACCAAAACAACACAAGTAAGACCTTAAAAATGGTAAAACATGAACAAAATCTTCTTAGAGTTAAGCCAAAAATATGCTAGAATGACATGTTAAATCATGATGCATGTTAGGCTATTTCAAAGGAATTGCACTACAAGTGCATGGAGCATGCAAAGGCTAACCAAACCAAACCCTAACAAAGGTATGAGATGGAAAAACATCACCAAAAACATGCTGAAATGGAAACAAAACAAGCTAGAATGACATGTTACTTCATGAAGCATACAAGACTAGTTTGGGTGATTTACATTACAAGTGTATTAGGCATGCATGGAGTGACAAAACCAAGTAAAAACAGTGGCATGCCATGCTAAAATAAGCCCAAATACAAGCTAAGATATGGCCAACATAAACTTAACAAACATGCTCACACATGAGGCATTCAAGGCAAGTATTGAAGAGACAAGGAGAGGGGATGACCCTTTCCTTTTTGGGATCTCAAAACACCCTTTCCACCACTGAAATTCCTCTGAGTTTCACTGGTGAGAAGGCGAAAACAAGGTGGTTCCAAAGGCTCACAAAGAAGGCCCAAAAGCAAGGCCAAACAAGGCCTAAGAGGGGGTAAACAACCCCAAGCACAAAAGTGACCTTAAACAAAGATCTTAAGCACCAAAATACATAACTTTTTTTAGTTAAGAGTTAAGCTTAAAACAATATGCAAGTAAGGCTAAAAGCTTAAGCAAGAATGGGGGTTTAAGGAGTTAGAGGCACACCCTTGAAGACCATCTTCAAAGTTGCAACTCCAGTAACTTTTTCAAGTTCAAACCAAACCAAAAACCTCAAAACCAGCTCCTATGTACCTCAGCAACAAAAGGATAGTGCTTGAGTGTTAAAGTGAGACAAAATGACACTTTAAGGCACAAATATGAAGCAAATAAAGAGATATAGAGATAAAGGTGTATCTATCACTCCCTCACACAAAAAGCTAAACCTGGAGGAGGGAGGGGGAGCCTCCCTCTTATAGAGACAAAAAGCACAAGCTTCTTGAAGAAGCTAAGGCTCAAGGCCATCCCTCCATACACGTGTATGGAGGATGGTTCTTGTGCTCTCTAGCTGCACCAGTTGGCTAAAAATATCTCCAAAAGGTGACAAAAAGCAGCCGACCACTTGAAGTAGTCGGACAGCTACTTTAAGTGGTTGGGCGACCACTTTAAGTGGTCTCCCAAGAAGACAATTGGTTGGCCATGGTGGGAGATGGTCAGCAGCATGAAAACAATGCAATGGTGTGGTGGCCGACCATAAAAGATGGCCCAAAGACCAAGGAGACCAGTTGCCCGACCGGAAAACTGGCTGGCAGGAGGGAAAGTGGTTTGCGGGGAGAGAAATTGGTCTCCCACCCTTATACCACTTTCCAAACAAGGAAAACAAGATTTGTATAAAAAACAAACCAAAACGGATGCAAGACGAAAGTTCGGGAGGCAAGGCGCGCAGCCGGGAGCCTCGAAAACTAGACGATGAGCACCAAAAGTGGTTTACAACCACAAAAGTGGTCTCCCAAACCACAGTGGCCCTCTAGGCCAAAGAAACAAGGTGTGGTTCAAAAACCACACCAAACGGAGAATGTTAAGCGGTCCCAAGACAAGGTGCGCGGCCGAAGGCTTCGAAAACTAGAAATTAATCTCCAAACAAAAAAAGTGGCCTACGACCACAAGAAGGGGTTTACAAGACCTCTCATTCCCTCAGGCAAGGAAAACAAGGCTTGGTCTGCAAATCGAGCCGAAGCACAAAGAGTTCAGAGACCCGGAGGCAAGGCACTCAGTCGAAAACTCCGAAACCTCGAAACGAGCACAACGTGCGCAATCACCGAGCGTTCAATCCGTGACGTCTGAGTCTTAAGGTCGGCCAAAGATAGGGTGTCTACAGTTGCCCCTTTTTGACAGAACTCGGAAGTCATAAGTGATGGGAGTGAATGTCAAAGCCCAGAGACGACCTATTTTTGACAAGGCCAAAGACTTAGACAAACAGGCAAGATAACAAAGAGATGTGCCCGCAGGCTAGGGCAAAATGCAAAAGACAAGCACAAAGCCGAACATAACTTATGATCATGCAAAGAAAGCTGCAATGAAGCATTTATGCAAAATAAATACAACAGTTTAAGCAAGCGAATAAGAAATAACAATCTCACACATTCCAACAGAAAGGATGTAAGAAAATTATGCAATCTTCACGAACATGTGCGATAGATACATAAAGGTGAACGAAGTGTGACAGATACACTAAGTGAACAAGCATATGTGATAGATACACAAAGTGAGCATAGTGTGATAGATACACAAAGTGAGCGTGTGATAGATACACATAGTGTGATAGATACACAAAGCGAGCGTGTGATAGATACACAAAGCGAGCGTGTGATAGATACACATAGTGAGTGTGTGATAGATACACAAAGTGAGCGTGTGATAGATATGCATAGTGTGCGTATGATAGATACACAAAGTGAGCGTGTGATAGATACACAAAAGGTGTGCACAAAGGGTGATAAATGCACTAAATGAGCAAAGTATGATAGATACACTAAAGGTGAACACAAAGTGTGATAAATGCACTAAGTAAACAAGTATGATAGATACACTAAATGTGAACACAAAGTGTAATAGATGCACTAAGTGAACAAAGTATGATAGATACACTAAAGGTGAACACAAAGTGTGATAGATGCACTAAGTGAACAAGTATGATAGATACACTAAAGGTGAACACAAAGTGTGATAGATGCACTAAGTGAACAAAGTATGATAGATACACTAAAGGTGAACACAAAGTGTGATAGATGCACTAAGTGAACAAAGTATGATTGATACACTGAGTGAATGAAGTGTGATTGATACACTGAGTGAATGAAGTGTGATTGGTACACTAAGTGAATGACCTTAAACAGAATTTCTTTGAATGAACCGTACATACAATATCGTGCATTAATGAAAAAAAACTTGATAGGTACAATGCAATACAATGCATGATGTTTAAAGAATGCAATAAACAAACATAGCGGCGCTTTAGAAAGCACCTCACGGGGTGAGTGGCGATAAACCGCTCTACTCTAACGGGGATCTCCCCTTGTGTTCTTTGAACACTTACCTTCAACTCATAGTACAAAGGTCCTGAAATGCTGACAAGTAGCAATACCTGCATGTAGAAGCTACGAATGCCGTTTTTCTTCCTGATCATATTCATAACTTTCCCTATTCCCCAACGGGGTGACAGACTAGGTTGATTTAGTATCCAGAATCGAGGCGCATACCCGCTACCTCAACTTATGGGGCTTCCATATAGATTTCAAGCCTGGGATACAACCTTGGGTATTCAAGTCAGACTTTAGTCTCAGAAATTCCGAACCTTTGCGTTCTAGGCAATAACCATTTGAACTCTAGTTTCCACCGTCGCAGTTGGTCCCCTAGGAACTCATCGCAAACACGGCCTACTTCTGATCGCCATTCTGGTATTGAAACAAGCTTGAACTTGAGCTTGAGGTAGAGGCACACTCATACTTCGGGGCATTGACAAGGCCTGAAGAGGTGTATATGGGATGTAATCTTGGAACTTTCTGAAGTTGAAACACACTCAGATGCTCCACATTTTCCCTCTTTTCTTTTGCTTTGCAGTCCGGAACCTATATAGCTTCAGATAGGTCCTGATTTTACTGTTCACACTTATCGGGGGTGGACCCTGCAGTTTTGTGAAAGATCAAATCCTGTTTTGCACATATGTGGAGAATGACACAGCACTCTGAACACAAAATGATTTTTTTTTTGAAATTGAGAATGAGTTTTTGATTGGGTATTGAGCCTACAATTGACCACAGCCATAATGACTCAATGACGAAAAACAAAGGTAAAACAACCTAAACACATACAAAGACACTTGAAACGACTCAAAACAAGAATTGAGACAAACAAAGCACGCACACAATACTCAAATGTGCATAGGGAGCCTGTTTCTCTAGGTATTGTTTCCCATCCTTTCTCATTTGTGATTCTTACATCACTCTGGCACTCAATCTCTGTTTTTCTAAAAAAGCCCTTTTCTCACTTTTTCTCTCAGTGCACAGCTCTCTATTCTTTAATCTCTCTTCTTTTTATCCCTCCCCTGGGTAGTTGATGGATAAACAGGAAGTTGTAGGCTCTTGCCCCTAGCATTCTGCTAGATTCTTCTTCTTCTGCTCACAATAGTGAACTTTCCCACAGAGGGGTTGCGCTACATTTGGGTGTGTATCAAATCTGTAGGTGATATTGGTTGATGATGCCCTTGGCCAGTTTGGATGTGATCAGACCTGTCCAGATGAGAGAGTGGAACATCTTGATCCATTCCAGTTTGTGCTTCGCACTTGACTTGATACCTCGCTGCTTGGAGGATGAGAGAGCTTTCGGCCCTTTGATGTTAACTTCAGTTGTGCCCTTTTCTGGCAGGTAGAGTGCCCTTCTTGGCAAGTATGTTGACAACGGGGGAAAAGACAGAACACCTGACTCAACTGTGCCCCTAGTTCATCATTTTCACCATTTTTTTCGTTTTGGTTTTCTACTAAAACAATTTTGACCAATATGAGAATTAGATCAACACACTTATTCAACTTTTCTGATTTAAAATCATGCAAGTCAGGGTATGAGCATTGAAAATTTTCCTTTTTTGGGTCCAAGAAATGGTCCAGTTTTGGAAAAATGGAATAATTTTCCTTTTTTGGGTCCAAGAAATGGTCCAGTTTTGGAAAAATGGAATAATTTTCGAGAAAATTAGTCAACCTCAGTAAAAATTCTCAGAAACTGTTTTTGCAAATGACCACTGCTCGACCAACACAGAATTTACTCTTGAGATGCACAACCTCAGATCTAAAACAATGGATAATTGCCCCTTGTCTAAATGGCACTTCATGGCAACAGAAAGTTGGCCCTTGTCTAAATAGCACCGCAGCACACTGTATGGCAATGGAAAGTTGGACTTTGTTTGGATAGCACCGTAGCACACTGTAACTAGTTCTCAAAGTGATGATTACAACCGAATTCTCAGATATAGCGAAGACAAAAATGACCAGAACCATCACATGGACACAATCGATTTCGAAGTGTTTATGGCTGGTGTGAAGCCCCTAAAAATGTATTCGCTTTAAAAAAAAAAAAATGTTTAAGTATTTGCTTAAAGCCCCTCAGTTACTAGACTTATTTTGAACTAGTGTTCATTTAATCCAACTAGTGTTCATTTAATGCCAACTAGTGTCCTTTCATAATCCAACTAGTGTCTTTTCATAATCCAACTAAGTGTTTATTAGTGGGCTTTAATAACCAATAAATCCTAACTTGTCTTTTCAATTCCAACTAGCGGGCTTTTATGCCATGTTACACCAAGTTTGCCTATAAATGTAGCTCACCTCTCAACTTCTTTCTATGGTTCTTCCCATATCTCTCTCCATTTGTTATATAGAGTTTAGATTAAGAATGTTTAAAGTGAGAGTAAGCATTTTCATAAAGGAGGAGAGTTGTAGATATTGTGAAACCTTACATCCCTTATGGCTTAGAATTTGGAGATTCATGGAGAAAGATTGAGATTCGAGTGTTGGTGACGAAAGAGATTGATTTGAGGTAATTTGGGTGGTATACAATATGCTTCCTCTAAATCTCTTTACAAAGAGTTTATGTTAATTACTTTCAATTTGTAATCCTCTTGATTATTGTGATCATTTGATAAATCCTGTGAATCATTGTCTGTTGACACATTTGAGTACTCTGGTCATTTGATAAATTCTATGAAGTTGTTCTGTGTAGTTAATGTTGATTTGTCTGGCTAAATGACGCGAAAATGCTCCGTACATGGATTGAGTAGACCTTGCCAATAGCTTGGACCAATAGCCTAGATAAGTGTTTGTGCTTGGGTGAGGTGGGTGAGGCTGGTCATTGGTCCTGTACCGAGTAAGACCGGGTATTTGGTTCTGGATAAATTATCATATGTCGAGTTGACTTGTTTGTGTCATTTGGTAAATTGTTTGATTATCGAATCTAATCGGTTGTGTAATTGTTGGATCTCTGCTAATTTATTTTCTGTCTGAGCCTTGTTATTCCTGTTGTATTGTATACTTCCCGAATTAAATTATTTGTGGAGATGATTTGTATATTTGGGATTATGAGTTATCTGCAATTATAAATTTGAGGTTGATTTGATTTATTAACGAGGTTGATTTGATTTATTAGCGACCCGGAAGTCGGGGCGTTACAGCTGGACTTCAAAATGAAGTTGCCTACGTATCCCAAACATGAGAATCAAGCCTTACGTAGTTCGGGTTTAAGGTACACTCGTGTATTAACCTCTCCTTTTACGCTCTAATTTTTGCCAAAGCCGCCCTTTCGGGTTTTCAACCTTGCGAGCTATGTTTTTCTTTTCTTTTCTTCTTTTTTTCATTCTTTGTATTTTTTCTTTTTTGTTCTTTTTCTTCTTTTTCTTGCTCTAACTTTTGCCTGGGTTGCCCTTCTGGGTTTTCAGCCCAGCGAGCCTCTTAAGGGTAAAAGTGTAGCTTTGTCCATGCCAAATGGTTCTAGGATCTCGAAGCCATCTGAATTCAGGAGAATGGCTGTTGTTCGCTGATGATGTAGAAGTCCATCCAATGGGGGGCTGAATTGCCCCCAGTGTTATGGAGAGGAACTCGGTTGTCCTTCAGCAATACTTTCTTCTTTCCTTCCTTATGGGATTTGGCATTTTTGCCGATCTTCATTAGCTTGAGTAATGTCCCAATTTTTGACTCTTTCAGCGCATTTGACATTTCTTTGCCCCTAGTTCGAGGGGCTGCTTCTCATCTAGCTTTGCAAGCTTCTTTTGCCGACGTCTGAACTTCTTGATCTAACTTTCTTGCCCCTTAGTTCATGGGCTGCTTCAAATCTGGCCATACATGCCTCACATTATGGTTGACCATTGAACATTCTGAATTAAGGTTCAAGGTTTGAAAGCAAAAAGGGAGGGGTCGAGTCTCGAGGCTGAGAGTGATCTTAGACTGCACAATCTCAAGAGCGATTCCACACAGGTCTTTGCAAGACGGCGCAAAACATTTTTTTTTTTGAAATCTTTTAAGAAAGCGACCAATCACTCGCGCTGAAGACAGAGTAGAACCAGTCTAGATCAATCCAGGATCCTTCTCAGTACTCATATTAACACACATGATCTCATTCATTAAGGGCTTAGCATGCCTCTCTTTCTCTCCATTGATCAAATTTTGTAAATCCCGAGGAATTCCTTCCTCTTTGTTTTCATCACAATGTTCAAAAGTTTTGAAAAACTTAGGTCAATGCAATGATTTAAAAAGCAGAGAAAAGTAAGTGAAAAGCACTGCCGTTTCATTCAAATTTTCTGGCACAACTGGCTCAAGGCAAAAGCAAACACAGAACATGAAAATTACTGCTGTTTCATTCATGGTCTTCTAGCATAACTGGCTACATGGCAGAAACAGACTCAAAAGAAAAAGAAAAGACAAACACAAAACAAGCAAGTGATGTCTGAGGTAACACCGCCGAAATCATCTAACTCCAACACAACCAGACTGACTCGATACAACAAGATAGACTTGATTGACTCAGCACAAAAAAGACTAACTCAAAGCAATACAATAGAACAGACTCAATACCCAAGTCAGAAAGTACAATAAAAAGCATTTGCACATTGCTTAAAACTGTGCGTGCCATACACCACATCCGGAGTAAACTGAGCACCATCCGCAGGTGGTTCATTCCCCGATCACATCACATTATACCCAGGTTCACTGATCCAGTGACGATAGACTTTGCTGGACTGGTGCGGCGATGACCTTGTTGTCAAACAAATCTTGTACATCATGGCGAAGACGAAAGTAACTGTTAGTGTCATGACCGGTTTGTTGATGGTAGGCACAGTACTTAGTCTGGTCATGCTTTGGAGGGATAGGATCGGGTAGAGGCCGTTGTTCCAACGGTTGCAAATGTCCTTTCCGAAGTAAGACCCCTAGAGCCTTTGACAAAGGCATATAAAGTGGGGTAAAAACCCTCTTGACTCGAGGTGAATATTTGGTTTTTTGTGAGCTACTTCCGGACGCACCGGTGAATCGGGTAGCTATTTTTGATGTGGTGGTGGTGACCATGCCCACTTCAGAAGATCTTGCAGCCGCATCACCACTGGTGGTCTCATTCGAACTGCGGGAAAACGCCCTCCTGGGCTGCTCCTTCTCCTGGTTAATTAGGCCCTACTTCATAGCGTCCTCGATCTGTACCCCAAGCTCATGCAAGTCGGCAAAGGTAGGGAGGGGTAAGACTATCATTTTTTGCTTCAATCTGGGTTGGATATTGCGCACAACCATCATTATCTGGTCTTTGTTGGAAGGCCTTGTAGTCACCATCGAGGCCTTTGCTCTTCATCTCGTCACAAACTCTGAAAAACCCTCATTTGGCTCTTGGCAGGTGACTTCAAGATCACGAGTTGTGACCTCGATCTGTGTGTTATAGGAGTATTGAGTAATGAAGGCCTCAGCCATCTCTTCCCAGTTCTGTTTCACAGAGTTCTCCAATTTCGCATACCAGATTGCGGCTATCCCAGACATGGTTCGGTCGAATAGTGACAACTTCTGGGCTGTGGTCAAGCCCATTGGCCTCAGGACATCAGAAAACAGGTGGAGGTGCACCATTGGGTCTCTAGAGTCATCGAAGTAGTCGATATGTGGCATCTTGAACCGGTCCGATAGAGTCACGGCCGAATCGGTGTATCCATCCTCTATGTCTGGAATGGATTTCACGCCTTGAGCCTTCTTGAACAGTTTTTTAAGCTTGCTCACTTTTAACATAGTTAGATCCACTTCGAACTCGAAAGGGGCCTCAATTGGGTAGGCCTGTGCATTGGAAGTCTAAGGTAGAGTGGGGTCCACTGGGACATCTGTATTCTCTTGGGCATTAGCGGTAGGGGCAGGAGCCCTTGGTGTAGGAGTTTCTACTGGAGGTGGGTGGGACGCAGAAGTTGTTCTCTGTTGTGTTTGTAGTTGTTGCTGTTGAAGCCTGGCGATGAGTTCGGCCTGCTAGGCCATGTGCAGAATCCCGCTGCAAGGCCTGCATGGTCTCTTGGAGTTGACACACCATGTCTTCCATATTAATTGAAAACTGCTAATCTAACTGAACAAGTGTGTATCCCCTTTTTGAGGTGGAAACAGAAATCTCAGCCCAACTGCGCACAGGCGAGGTGGATAATGGCCGCTGAACTGGGGACTGTTAAACGGGTGATCTGTGCCTGATTGGCCTTTTCTTGCTTTACCACTGGCGAAGGAAACACTGGTTGCTCTTAACTGAATCTCTGACCTGACAAAGTCTATCAGCACAAGTCCAATGTACCCGGGGGATATTGGAGCCTTCTGAAGCTATGGTTCCAAGACTACCTTGCAAAAGAGAAAACAGACAGTATCTCAGCTTGATTTCACTAGAATAGATATGAGCATAACTGAATGACATGCTCTCTACTGAATTCTGCCCAAAATTCTGCTTGTAAATTGATACCCTCAGGTAAAACTGATTCTCCCAAATATTGATGCCCAGACTTGCAAACTGATACATGCATTCTTGTAGAGGCGCACTTTAAAAGCACATAGCAAGTAAATGAGAGCCAAAAACACCCCTATGTTGGGGTAGGGTTTCCCTGTCCTATTTTGTCAGGAGCTAGGATTTCACTATGCACACAGCGGTTTCAAACAACCTATAATCGGGTAAACAACCTGTCCTAGTTTGGAATAGTCACTATGGATTTCGATATGCACTAGGTCGAATGGTCAAAAAGGGTGCCTCGGTAAAAATCGAGGTTTGTGTTCCCGTTGTGGCAGAGCCCGCAACCGGTCAGCCTTATGGCACACTTCTCAAAGCAAGCCTCCGGCAAACCGCTCAGGAATAGCATACAATAAACACGGTGTCCTAGGCGCACCAATGCACATACAATGCAAAGAAACACATAAGTGTAGACAAAATAAGATATCATGAGTTTGAGTCAAGTACTCTAAATCCCCAGTGGAATCGCCAGAAACTGCAGACGCGCTCCCGGGAACTCTCTGATATCCGCGCTCGCGATGGGGCGCGAATCTCGTTTTGTTCTGAGCTACTACAGTTCGGACTTAGTGTCACAGTTCTGAATCTAATCTCGTAAAGTACAATGTAAGACTGATAAATCACCAAAGAGTCCAAATCTGGCAAATCATTTTTGAAAAATTGATTTTAATAAAGATCTGTCAAACATGGACTGCTTTGCCAAATACAGAGTCGCCACCTAAATATTTTATTTTGGGAGAAATTTAGGAAACCCTGACTCGTGCCTAAGGCCACGTGTCCATCATTACCAAAGTTGCCTCGGCTCGGGAACTTGGGTACGAGAGGGGAAGGTCATGCAATGAGCACCCCCGCTCCCCCGATCAAAGATCGGACTGTACTAAGCATCATATTTTGTTTTTGAAAACACATGTGCTCTTATTCCGATTAATTAGCTAATCTTACTACGTGATGCGTACATCATACAAGTATAGACTAAATCGCCTAATTTGGAACAAAACATTGCATGTTCGTTTGAAAATGGTTTGGAGTTTGTTACCCGTAAGTAGGCTAAATCAGAGATTTTAATGAATTGTTCCAATTCAAGTAATCCAACTTTCATCCACAGGCATTCAGGTAGTTATATCAAGTAAGCAATTAGCCTCATGGCAAGCATGCTTTCATGGCAGTCAATAACACACATGCAGTATGCTAAAGCGTAAACATCACAGTGTACTCCGAGCCAAAACAAAAAACTAGTTAGAAATCATGCATGATCCTAGTTCATGCTAGGATGGCTAATGCAACACATGCGAGAATGCAACTAAGATAGGCTCGGCTATTCTATGTCATGTGAAATGCAACTTGATAACATGTTGTTTGAACACGTATTCAAGTAAGTGTATTTGAAATACAATGCAGTTAGTATGATGCGCCGAGCCCAGTGCATGCAAAACAGATGAATGGATGCACGCATGCAAGCAAAAGGTATGCTAAACAAAATATGCCCTAAAACTAACCATCATAAGCGGTTAAATAAAAGGGAGAAAGAAATGGGAGTTGGAAGTCATGCATCACACACACACACGCTTATTACAACAATTGGTCCTCTCGAGGGAGAGTCTAAATAAGAAGCTAACTAGCTAATCCAAGCTAATTAAACTAATTATTACACAACGAAGCTAATTAACTAATCCTAATTAACTAACTATTACAAAATAAACTGAATAGTTAAACACATTAACTATCTAAGTACAAAACAAAGCATAAGCTGGCTATCTAAGCATGGCAGCTAAGGAAAGCAATAAAGCAGGAGCCTCGAGGCGAGGAGTTTATGCATGCTCAGTCGCTTCGTTCGGAAATCCAACGCGATGCCCCGATTTGCCTTTGTTTGCAACTGTTTTCAGAAAATTGCACCAAGCTCCAGAAAGCTTCTAACACACCTTGAGGACCTGTGGGAGGGTGGTCGACCAGTTGTTGGTGTTTGCAGCCACCTGCCGACCACTTTTTGTTATTGCAAATCAGAAAAAGTGGTCGGCCAACTAGTTTTTCTGGCTGGCCGACCAGTTGTTGCTGCATTTTTCCACTTTGCTGCAACAGAGAGCAAGAAAGGGCATGGCAATGTATTTGCAAGATATGTGTGCACAACCACCCTCCATATCATTTCATAAGCTCAAGGGAGTGTAGTTCTCGACCCTCGGGCCACCAATCGCGCATCTCGATGCATGATGGCCTAGAGACGAAGTTGCACAATTCAATGTAAAATGAATGCACAAGTAAATACATAAAGCCTAAAACTCTATCATGTATGATCAAGAGAGCGTCGGCGACCGAGAATTGAGGCACGTTTCATCACTCTAACTATGAAACGTCACTCGTTTCTCGTGTTTGGACTAACAGCTATTCCAAACAAAATGCAACACATAACATGGCATGCACAATGCTATGTAACATGGAGTATGCAAAGATGCAATGCAACACAAGCATGCAAATATGCAATATGACTTAAGCATGCAAACATGCAATGCAATATAAACAACCTAACAAGGCTAATGGCATGCACAATGCTAATGCATGCAACAACTAACATACACAATGCAAATGGACAACATAGCATACACAATGCGATGTAACCTAAGCATGCAAACAACATATGGCATACACAATGCAATGAATCAACATGCAAACAACATGGCATATTCAATGTTATAAACTACATGGCATGCACAATGTAATGTAAGATAGCATTCTTAATGCAATGTAACATGATCAACTTAACAAAGCTAATGACATGCGAACAACGCTAATACATGCATGCACAATGCAATGCAACAAGGGCAACTTATCAATGTTAGGGACATGCATACCCAATGCAAAGTAACCTAAGCATGCTAAACAATATGCAAATAAACATGCTAAATGGACTTAAACCAAAAGGGGGTAGACCTCAGTCATGCCCAAATCAGTGGCCAAAATGCATCAAAACTAAGGCATGAAAGCATATATAAGCATGCATGTCAATTGACTCACCAATTAGGCTTAACAGCACAACTCTCAAGAGTGCTCAAAGAGTGATAAAAGTGGAAGTGCAGCAACACTAAGTGCATTGAAATTAAGTAAGAAATGATACCAAATCATTCAAACAAAGCAAGCATAGCACACAAAGGTCCTTAGAGCACGAAAGCTAATAAAGAGGCATGCAATACATGGAAAATATGCATGAATCAACCATAAACAGAGCTCAATTTGGTCTAAACATGGACCAAAACATGCTAAGTTAGGGGCTCAAAGGCCTAGGCAAGATGGCATACATGCTAGGCCGTAAATAAGGCAACAATGCACAACACTTAAAGGCATTCAAAGCATGAAAGAAGTGGGAACATGGCAATACTATAAGCTCTAAAATGAAGTATTAAATGATGTAAAATCATCTAAATAGCTCAAAGATAGCATGCATGAGTCATCAAAACACAAAGCTAGAAAGGCCAATTACACTACAGCTATGCAAAGCATGTAGCATATGGAAAAGGCAACACAAAACAGTCCTAGAACATGTCAAAATGAGTCTAAAACATGCATGAAAGGAAGCTAAAACAAGCTAGCATGAAGGGGCATAAGGCACAATGCAGACAAGGCAAACAAGGTGGATTACACTACACCTATTAAGACCAAGCATGAGATGACTTAACCAATAAAAATCAGAGTTATATCATGACAAAATAACCCCAAATAGGCATTGAAATGATAGCTCGCACGCTTAGGCATGAATGCATACGCAATGACTCATGTTAAGACATAAAGGGGCAAATCCTCCAACGTATTAAAAGAGCAAAAAATGCAAGTGCATGGCCATGAAACATGGACTGAAATCACATAATAAATAATGCCAAATCATTCAAATAGGCCAAGCAATGTATGCTAGTGGACTTGATACACAAAGCTAACAAGCTAGAATGCACTATAGCTATACAAAGCAAGGCATGCATGACCAAAACAACACAGGTCAGACCTTAAACATGCTAAAACATGAACAAAATCTTCTTAGAGTTAAGCCAAAAGCATGCTAGAATGACATGTGAAAGCATGATGCATGTTAGGCTATTTCAAAGGAATTGCACTTCAAGTGCATGGAGCATGAAAAGGCTAACCAAACCAAACCCTAACAGAGGTATGACATGGAAAAACATCACCAAAAACATGCTGAAATGGAAACAAAACAAGCTAGAATGACATGCTACTTCATGAAGCATATACGACTAGTTTGTGTGATTTACATTACAAGTGTATTAGGCATGTATGGAGCGACAAAACCAAGTAAAAACAATGGCATTCCATGCGAAAATAAGCCCAAATACAAGCTAAGCTATGGCCAACATAAACTTAACAAACATGCTCACACATGAGCCATTCAGGGCAAGTATTGAAGAGACAAGGAGAGGGGATGGCCCTCTCCTTTTTGGGACTTCAAAACACCCTTCCCACCACTGAAATTCTTCTGAGTTTCAGTGGTGGGAAGGCCAAAACAAGGTGGTCCCAAAGGCTCACAAAGAAGGCACAAAAACAAGGCCAAACAAGGCCTAACAAGAGCTAAACAACCCCAAGCACAAAAGTGACCTTAAACAAATATCTTAAGCACCAAAATACAGAAATTGTTTTAGTTAAGAGTTAAGCTTAAAACAATATGCAAGTAAGGCTAAAAGCTTAAGCAAGAATGGGGGTTTAAGGAGTTAGAGGCTCACCCTTGAAGACCACCTTCAAAGTTGCAACTCCAGCAACCTTTTCAAGCTCAAACCAAACCAAAAACCTCAAAACCAGCTCCTAAGCACCTCAGCAACAAAAAGATGGTGTTTGAGTGTGTGCTTGTGTGTTAAAGTGAGACAAAATGACACTTTATGGCACAAAAATGAAGCAAAGAGAGAGATATAGAGATAAAGGTGTATCTATCACTCCCTCACACAAAAAGCTGAACTTGGAGGAGGGAGAAGGAGCCTCCCTCTTATAGAGAGCAAAAGCACAAGCTTCTTGAAGAAGCTAAGGCTCAAGGCCATTCTTGTGCTATCCAACTGCACCAGCTGGCTAAAAATATCTCCAAAAAGGTGACAAAAAGCAAGTGGTCGGCTAGCTACTTTAAGTGGTCGGCCGACCACTTGAAGTGGTCGTCCAAGAAGACAACTGGTCGGCCATGGTGAGAGATGGTCAGCAGCATGAAAACAATGCAATGGTGTGGTGGCCGACCAGAAAAGATGGCCCAAAAACCAAGGAGACCAGTTGTCCGACCAGAAAACTGGCTGGCAGGAGGGAAAGTGGTTTGCGGGAGAGAAACTAGTCTCCCACCCTTATACCGCCTTCCAAACAAGGAAAAGAAGGTTTGTACCAAAAGAAACCAAAACGGATGCAAGACGAAAGTTCGGGAGGCAAGGCGCGCAGCCGGTAGCCTCGAAAACTAGCCGACGAGCACCAAAAGTGGTTTACGACCATAAAAGTGGTCTTCCAAACCACAGTGGCCCTCTAGGCCCAAGAAACAAGGTGTGGTTCAAAAACTACGCCAAATGGAGAATGTTAAGTGGTCTCGAGACAAGGCGCAACCAATGACACTAAAAATCGAAAACTAATCTTCAAACGGGAAAAGTGGCCTACGACCATGAAAAGTGGTCTACGACCACAAGAAGGGGTTTACAAGACCTCTCCTTCCCTCAGGAAAAGAAAACAAGGCTTGGTCCGCAAACTGAGTCGAAGCATAAAGAGTTCAGAGGCCCAGAGGTAAGGCACTCAGCTGAAAACTCGGAAACCTCGAACCGAGCACAATGTGCGCAATCACCAAGCGCTCAATCGATGATGTCTGAGTCTTAAGGTCGGTCAAAAATGGGGTGTCTACACCAGGGTGCAACCAAGAGGTGGCGGTCGTGTCTTTTAAGAACGACCTGAAAGATGATTGTTTACTTCGAAAATCATTGGCAAAGACACTGCCAAAAAGTATGGAGGAACTGATGGCCAGAATTGAGAAGTACGCAAGAGCCGAGGAAGACACGTCGGGGACAAAGGTGCCGAAATAAGAGAAGGGAAACAACTCACCGAAGTGAGGCCGAGGTAATGACGAATAACTTAGATTTATTATATGGCAGAGTTCCTACTTGCATATAATAGAGTTGAACTAAGTTGGCGATGTTTCTGATTGAAACATGACGAATAACTTAGACTTATTATATGACAGAGTTCCTACTTGAATATAATAGAGTTGAACTAAGTTGGCGACATTTCTGATTGAAACATGATGAATAACTTAGACTTATTATATGGCAGAGTAGAATTATACTTGCATATAATAGAGTTGAACTAAGTTGGATTAACCTGGACTTGTCATATCGGCAGAGTCAGACACAGATGGGAATTAAGTACATGTCAGTCAGATTAACAAAGAGACAAAGGTTGGTAACCTCGGCCAGTCTTTGATTGAATTTGACCTCAGCGACAAGGTCAAAGCCACATGCTTAATGAGAACCCAAGTGAAATTTAAGTTCACATTAGGGGGTAGAGGGCTAGAGAATGATGCTTTGGAGTTGGAATTTACAAGCTAAGATTGGTTTAAACACTTGTTGAAATTTTAAGAAAAATTTACAAGTAGAAGTTAAACCGATGTCATATTTGACACTTGTTGAAATTTTAAGAAAAATTTACAAGTTGAAGTTAAGCCGAGGTTGTGATTGGTTTAAGCACTTGTTGAAATTTTTAAGAAAAATTTACAAGTTAAGCCAAGGTTGTATTGAAAAGAAGTACTTATGTACTTGGCGAAATTATCATGTTGCCACGACTTGAAGTAAAATGGTTGGTTTTATACAGTACTTGTGAAAATATTCTTTACAATGTTTTCAAGTGTTAAGCCGAGGCCGAGATAAACTGTTAGTGGGTATAACCGAGGTGTTACACCCCGAGAATATTACATAGTCAAGGTGTACTTTGAAGATATGCAAAATATTCTAAGTATGGAATCATACAAGACAAGTAAAAGAAAGCATACAAACTTACAATCACATTGAAAGAAGAAAGTAGAGAATGCATTCAGATAAGGAGAAAAGGCACTTCGACTTGATATTGAAAAATACTTGTTCAGATTGCAAAAGGGCACATCGGCCAAACAAAGAGCTAAACATTGTGCCAAATCAAAGATGTAAAGTGAAAAAACGGAAAGAGGGAAAGGATTTTTGTGAAAACACGAAGAATGTGGAAAAAATGATATTGAATGTGCCTTGGACGACGTGCATGTCAGACGGCACACGCAAAAGTGACGCGACTTGATGGCGCGTGTCAGGTACGGTTCGATGGGAAAGAAATGCATGGCAAAAACGGTTGAAATACCGTGCATGACAACTCATACGCGTGTTGAAACTCTTGGAGTTCTTGATTTAATAAAGCAAAGACCTCGGCTAGGAGGATGATCTCGGCTAAATAAACCAAAGTTTGGTTATGAAGCATTGATAAAAGCAGATTATAGGTCTTGGTCATTTAGAGCCGACGAATGATGACCTCGGTAATGAAGGATAAAACGTGCTTAGCCGATGTGCAAAATGGAAGAAATGATATAGGTTCCATCACCTCAGGACGCCAAGGTAATAGAACCTAGGGGGCAGTTGTGGGGACATAATTTTTTAGGGACAAACACGTGGCCGAGGTGTCACCGAAGTGTCAGGCGGGGTGCCACATGTCTTGGTCATGATGCTGAGGTAATCTCGGCTAGGCCGAGGTTATCTCCGAAGATACCGGAGTCCGGGATAAGGGGATAAGGGACAAGAGTCCTAGAATGAGAGAAGACTTCAGTTTGGATAAAGATAAGACTCTTAGAGAGTTTATCCCAATCTTACTAGGAGTCCAGGATTAACAGCAATCCAGAGTCTATTGAAGCTAGGTTTCTATTGGGACTAGGTTTGTGTTGGCTATAAAAGGGAGGCACCCCGATGGGTCTAAGGTATGTTTTTTGTATTCTGAATAGTGAGTTTAGCACTTTTGCTATCTTTGAGAGATAACTGACTTGATCGTCGGAGTGCCCCCGGGTGGACGAACCACCGCTGAAATCTCTTCTTTCTATGACAGGTTGTTTGGGTATAATCTATTCTTCCAGTGTTCTCCAGCTGAGTGCTTGATTGGTAGTGTGGTCGGAAATCAAAACACACAAGGATCCTAATCCATGTCACATTTATAGAAATAGTAAAGTCCACGCACATTCACTTATGTTTGGATGGGCAGAAATGGAACCCAATTCCTCGCTCTCGTCTGAAAGTGAATTTCTCAAGGAAAATACCACTTGCAAAAAATCTCCCTTGATTCTTTCATCATCTACTTCTAAATTCTTTGTTTCCTTTCGAGACAGACTCGTTTCTACATCATCTCATATGTCGAATGACAATATTCATTTATCAAAGGACATTCCTATTGACAATGATGAGAATACTGAGCCCATTTCTTTTGAAACTATTCAAATTAAATTGCCTTCGTCGCCAAAACAACACATACGCAAACAATAGAACACATCGCTAATAATCAAATTTTGTTGGAATTTATGATTTTTATAGGCTTATTTTGGATTAACTTTGAGTCTAAATTTGAGTGGGTCCCAGACGTCTTTTAGGGTGGGTCTAAGAGGTAAAGTGTTCCTTGCTGCATGGCAAGTCACACGGTGAAAACGGTTCGCCAAAACTATTTATGAGTGAATGGGAACTTGACGTCATTTTTTGGTTCGTGACATAGGAAATTGAAGAGCCAAAAGTGGGTTTCCTTTAAATAGTTGTCCCACATTGAAATCTTAAAGAGAACTTATATGTGTATATAAGTTCTAGGTGGCAATACTTGGGTTGGGCCCTAAAGGACACCCCAAGTTTGTAGAAAAGAGGAGTTATGGACAAAGTGAATCTTGGCTCAAACCACCACACACGCGCCGCCGCTGCTGTCCCGTTGACCGGTCGAGCTGAGCCGTGCCGTGTTGGGCACGGGTGTAGGTTGTGGGTCGGGTCGGTTCTAATATTAATTTTTTGGACAAAATTTATTTGAATTTTCCAAAAATTCTTGCGAGAAAATTTATTTTGAATGAAATTAATTCAAATTTTATGCCAAATTTGAATTGAAAATTTCTGTCCTAACTTTATTTCTACCGGTTTCATTTTCCAGCATGTTCAAACTGTTTTTAACTGTTTTAAAACTGCCCAGCAGTTATGGACAAATTCAAACTGCCAACAAATCTGTTTAAATTTGAAAAGTATTTGTTCATTTCAAATTGTACCTGTTCGGCTCTTTCCAGCAATCACCTTTCTTGCCTATAAATTCTGGATCATTCCAACAGATTTCTACATCTAGAAATAATATTCTCTTCCCGTTTTTGCTCTTTGTTTGCATTGTTCTTCATACTAGTTCTTAAGAAAAATTCTGAGAGTATAGAACACAGGTTTTGGTTTGCTTTACAGATTGTTTAGAGTGCTACTACAATCTATGTAAGGATCATTGTTTCTAGGGAGATAGACGCTATTTATCCATAAGCAGTGAAGTGGGGCGGATCTGTCTTAAGGACAGAGTGTCACACACTCGACTTGATCTATCTTTGTACTTATTCATTCGGTAAATAAATT
Source organism: Camellia sinensis (assembly GCF_004153795.1). NCBI lineage: Eukaryota > Viridiplantae > Streptophyta > Magnoliopsida > Ericales > Theaceae > Camellia > Camellia sinensis. Next base: position 156,744 of record NW_021025142.1, on the reverse strand, counting down.
CTATAATTAATTTATTTTATTTGGTTGATTTGTTCCAAGTTATTTATTTTACACAAAAGATTGTTCCAATAATTTTAACACAGATTTGAATTATTCCGTTTATATAGAATTTTTCGTTTATTTCCTTTTCTTCCTTTTCTTCTTCTTACAGAAATTATTTTCAGTGTTTACAAAATAATATTTTGGTTGGAAAATACAAATATTTGTAATATACTGTTTGACAAATAGTAATAATATATTGTTTATTTTCTTTAACAACTAGTAGTAATATACTGGTTATCATTAACAATTCAGAATATTCATTTGTGAAGTTGGTCGGAAATTAATTTTGGTTTTCAGAAATAATTTCTGAGTTTTCATTAATTAAAATTCTGTTTTCAGTATTTTAATTTTTGAACTGTTATAGAAATGTTTTTCTGTGTGGAATTAATTTGTTTGAATAAAATTTTATTTTCAAATTTATTGAAAATAAAAGTTACAATTCGTTTTTTTATTTTTATTTTTACAGAATTAAAATTCTGTGTTTATGGTTTAATTTTTTGTGTTGTATGCAAATTCTAATTATAATTTTGTTTTTATAATTTAGAATTCATGACTACTGAAACTAATACTCAAACTAGTACGGGTATGTGGCTGGAATTGCTCAAACTCCTTCTCCTATTGTGACTATGCCAATCAATCACGGTGAAAAGCAAGAGAAGTTCTTAGGAACTAATTTTAAAAGATGGCAGCAGAAAATGCTGTTTTATTTTACTACTCTCAACCTGGTGCGTTTTCTCCATGAGAATGCTCCTGCTCTGAAAGAGGATGAAACCGACCGGCAAGTGATTACTGCGGTTGATGCTTGGAAACAAGCCAATTTCCTTTGCCGGAACTACATTTTGAACGGGCTTGATAACACATTGTACAACTTCTACAACCCTATCAAGATGGAAAAGGAACTTTGGGAGTCCTGGGAGAAAAAGTACAAAACAAAAGATGTTGGCTCAAAGAAATTTGTAGTTGGCAAATTCCTGGATTTTGTAATGGTTGATTCTACGACTGTGATACGCTAAGTTCAAGATCTCCAACTCGTTCTGCATGACATTCATATAGAAGGCATGTCTCTTAGTGAATCCTTCCAAGTTGCTGCCTTAATTAAAAAAATTACCACAAGGCTGGAAGGAATTCAAGAACTACCTCAAACATAAGCGCAAAGAAATAACTTTGGAAGAATTGATTGTGTGTTTGAGGATTGAGGAGGACAACCGCAATTCTGAAAAGCGGGCTAATAAGCATCCAATGAAGTCTAAGGCAAATGTGGTGGAACTAAGAAGTACAAGTTCAATGACAAATGTTACATTTGTGACAAAGAGGGATATCGGGCCAAAGATTGCTGAAGCAAGCACAACGGCAAAGGAAGATCAAGCAAGAAGCCTGCTCAAGCCAATATGGCCGAAGTGGACAAAATTTCCAATGGTATAGATGACAAATCTTTCTGCAATTGTTTCTTTGGCAAACCTTGTCAGAAATCCTAAAGAATGATGGGTGGACACTGGTGTTACTCACCACATCTGTGCCGACAAAAAAATGTTCATATCTTATTCTGTGGTGGACAACGGCGAACAAATTTTTATGGACAACCCCTCGACTTCTAAAGTTGAAGGACAAGGAAAGATTATTCTGAAGATGACATCTGAAAAGGAACTCACTCTCAACAATGTGTTACATGTACTGGATATTTGCAAGAATCTAGTCTCCGGATCTCTATTGAGTAAAAATGGGTTTAGGCTAGTGTTTGAGACTAATAAATTTGTACTTACTAGGAATGAGATATATGTAGGAAAATGTTACATGTCTAATGGCCTTTTCAAACTAAATGTAATGACTATTGTACCCTCAATTATTAATAAAAATACATCATTTTCTTACTTGCTTGAGTCTTCAAATTTGTGGCATGGTAGATTAGGACATGTTAATTATGGATTTTTGCGTAGATTAATTAATATGGAATGTTTACCTAAATTTGACATTGATTGAAATCATAAATGTGAAATTTGTGTTGAGGCAATATCAACCAAAACTCATTTTCATACAATTAAAAGAAATACGGAACCACTTGAATTAATTCATAGTGACATTTGTGATTTTAAATCAATTCAAACTAGAGGTGGGAAAAAATATTTTGTCACTTTCATAGATGACTATACTAGGTATAGTTATATTTATTTAATTTGAAGCAATGATGAAACTTTAGAAACTTTCATTCAATTTTAGAATGAAGTTGAAAATCAACTTGTTAAGAAAATTAAGAAACTTAGAATTGATAGAGGTAGTGAATATGAATCACCTTTTGGTAAGTTTTGTAGAGAACATAGAATAATTCATCAAACCACCGCTCCTTACTCACTCTAACAAAATGGAGTTACTAAAAGAAAAAATAGGACTTTAAAAGAAATGATGAATGCCATGTTAATAAATTCTAGATTACCTCAGAACTTGTGGGGGGAAACAATACTTTCTGCTAATTATATTCTTAATAAAGTACCTTGAAAGAAAGTGAATCAAACACCTTATGAAATGTGGCATAGGAGAGTATCATCCTACAAATACTTAAAAGTGTGGGGGTGCTTGGCTAAAGTGGCTATTCCTAGTCCTAAAAAGACTAAGATAGGTCCAAAAACCATTGATTGCATATCCATTGGTTATGCCAAGAATAGTAGTGCATATCGGTTTTTGATTTATAAATTAGAACATTCCGAAATGCATGTAAATACTGTTATAACATCTCAGAATGCATCATTCTTTGAACATGTATTTCCTAATAAGACTGGACAAGAGACTAGCACTAATAAAAGATCTTATGATGCTATTACTAATCAGGATCAAGAACAAGAACAAGAACAAGAGTTAAATCAAAATGAGGAAGATGAACCTAGGCATAGTAAACGTGCTAGAACCTCAAAATCTTTTGGTCTAGATTTTCTAACATACTTGTTAGAAAATGATCCTTTAACTTTTAAAGAAGCTATGTCCAGTCTTGAGGCTCCTTTATGAAAAGAAGCTGTAAATAGTGAAGTTGAATCCATCTTGCAAAATCACACTTGGGAATTGGTGGATCTGCCACCAAGTTGTAAACCTCTTGGGTACAAGTTGATTTTCAAGAGAAAAATGAAAGCGGATGGATCAATTGACAAATACAAGACAAGACTTGTGGTTAAAGGATATAGACAAAAGGAAGGTCTTAATTACTTTGACACATACTCACCAGTTAGTAGAATAACATCCATTAGAATTCTGATTGCCATTGCATCTTTGTACACTCTAGAAATTCATCAAATGGATGTGAAAACAGCTTTCTTAAATGGTGAGTTAAATAAAAAAAAATTACATAGAACAACCAGAAGGATTTTCTGTTTAAGGAAAAGAAAAGAAAGTGTGTAAATTGGTCAAATCATTATATGGTTTAAAACAAGCGCCAATGCGAAATTTGACAAGGCAATGATGTCAAATAGATTCAAAATTAATGAATGTGACAAATGTGTTTATATTAAAAGCATAGACAATGGTTATGTAATAGTATGTCTTTATGTAGATGATATGCTCATCACAGATAGTAATAATGACATGATTAAAACTACCAAGAAAATATTGAATAAACATTTTGACATGAAGGACATGGGGATTGTTGATGTAATTCTTGGTATGAAAATTACCAAAACATCATAAAGATATGCTTTGTCACAATCACATTATATTGAGAAAATACAAGACAAATTTAGCAAAGATGATGATCATCTTGCTAGAACACCTGTGAATGTTAATTTGTTTCTTTCTAAGAATGTACAGGAAAGTATTTCTCAATTAGAGTATGCCCAAATTATTGGAAGCTTAATGTACTTAATGAACTGCACTCACCTGGATATAGCTTATGCAGTAAGTAAATTAAGTAGATATACGAGTAATGCAGGAGTAAAACACTGGAAAGCAATTATAAGAGTTCTAAGATATCTCCGATTTACTCGTAACATTGGGCTTAATGATACTAGATATCCAACAATATTTGAAGGATACTGTAATGCAAATTGGATATCAAATACTAGAGACTCAAAATCTATCAGTGGATATGTCTTTACTCTTAGTGGGGCGGCTATATCTTGGAAATCTTCCAAACAGACTTGCATTGCTAGGTCTACCATGGAATCAGAGTTTATAGCTTTAGATAAAGCTGGGAAAGAAGCAGAATGACTTCGTCACTTCCTTGAAGATATTCCAATGTGACCAAAACTGGTGCTTGCTATATACATACATTGTGATAGTCAATCAGCAATAGGTAGAGCAAAAGTCATATGTATGATGGTAAGTCACGACACATTCGTCGTTGACATAACACCGTGAGACAACTACTCCCTAATAGAATTATTTCCATTGAATATGTGACATCTAAAAACAACATAGTGAATCCACTAACCAAAAGGTTAGCAAGAGAGTTAGTTTGAGAATTCATCGAGGGGAATGGGACTTAAGGCTATTAAATTAGAGTTACCACAACGGCAACCCAACCTATTTGACCGGAGATCCGAAGATCTAGGTTCAAAGGGACAACCGAGTTGTGTATGACTCATAAGGATCTCTGGGGAGTCAAATTCCTACCCATTTCTATGATGAAATAGTGATGTCTGCAACGGTTTAAGTTAAGTAATACTTTTAATGATTCTTATATCTAGGAATATCTAGTGGAGTATGACAGGATACTCTTCATAAGAATTACCTATATAAGTGTGAATTGGGCCAGTTCTATGAAATTTGTGACGGGCTACAATTCTTTAAAGCAATCATGAAAGACCAGGTTGTTTAGAGCCCAAACGAACACAATAGTGAGAACTAAACTATGTCTAGTAATATACTATGTGAGTTCTATTGTCTTGGTTTACATAAATGGCTGAACAGTTCAAGACATCATGTTCACTAGTTAGCTAGTAAATCTAATAGTGTCTCACAAGGGAAGGTTCAAAGCCAAAGCTACATCTCCTTTGCAGAATATTGCCAATTTCTGTACTCTCTGTAATTAGATCATGTTGTTGCATTTTCCATCCATCAAATTCCATTCATGTGGGGGATTGTTGGAATTTATGATTTTTATAGGCTTATTTTGGGCTAACTTTGATCCCAAATTTGAGTAGGTCCCATATGTCTTTTGGGGAGGTTCGAAAAAGGTGAAGTGTTCCTTGTCGCATGGCAAGTCACACTGTGAAAACGGTTCGTCAAAACCATTTAAGAATGAATAGGAACTTGACATCATTTTCGGGTTCGTGGAGTAGGAAATTGAAGAGTCAAAAGTGGGTTTCCTTTAAATAGTTGTCCCATATTGAAATCTTAAGAGAACTTATGTGTGTGTATGAGTTCTTGGTGGCAATACTTGGGTTGGGCCCCAAAGGACACCCCAAGTTTGTAGAAGGGAGGAGTTATAGACAAAGTGAACCTTAGCTTAAACCACTATGGGTGCGCGCGCACCGTCGCTGTCCCTCCAACTGGCCGGTTGAACCGAGCCATGCCATGCCAGGCGCAAGTGTGGATTGTGGGTCGGGTCGGTTCTAATATTAATTTTTTTGACAAAATTTATTTGAATTTTTCCAAAAATTCTTGTGAAAAAATTTATTTTGAACGGAATTAATTCAAATTTTGCACCAAATTTGAATTCAAATTTTTTGTCCTAACTTTGCCTCTTCTAGTTTCATTTTCTAGCAGGTTCAAACTATTTTTAATAGTTTTAAAACTACCCAACAGTTATGGATAGATTCAAACTGCCAATAGATTTGTTTAAATTTGAATTGGATCTGTTCAATTCAAATTGTACCTGTTCGGCTCTTCCCAGCAGTCACCTTCATTGCCTATAAATACTGGATCATTCCAGTAGATTTCTACATCCAGAAATAATATTCTCTTCTCATTTTTGCTCTTTGTTTGCAGTGTTCTTCATACTAGTTCTTAGGAAAAATTCTGAGAGTATAGAACACAGGTTTTGGTTCGCCATACAGATTGTTTGGAGTGCTACTATAATCTGTGTAAAGATCATTATATCCTAGGAGGTAAACACCATTTATCCATAAGCATCGAAGCGGGGCGAATCTGTCATAAGGACAGAGTGTCACACACTGACTTGATCTATTTTTGTACTTATTCATTTCGCTAAATAAATTCTATAAGTAATTTATTTTTATTTGGTTGATTTGTTTTAAGTTATTTATTTTACATAGAAGATTGTTTTAACAAAGTTATGGGATATACTTTTAGATATAATATTCTCCGCATCTGACTTCAAGGTATATAGAAGCCTGAAGATAAGTTTGATCTAATTGATCTTGGAAATGATTTTTTCATTACCCAGTTTCATAATGAAAATGATTATCATAAAGTTCTTTGAATATGGTCATTGGTTTGTTGGAGATCATTATTTACATTATCGACCATGGGAACATGATTTTCATTCTCATATTGATTCAATTTCTACACTTCCGGCATCGGTATGTATTGAAAACTTGCCCATTGAATACTTTGATAAGGAATTCTTATTGGCCATTGGTTGCCATATTGGTAATCCAATTTGGATCGATAATATCACTTTTCTTGTTCCAAGAGGCCAATTTGCTAGGGGTGGGTGTGGGTCGATTATGGCCACGAACCTTTCAATCCGTCATTTGTTTGCCAAATTGGTGGATTGAAGAAAATAAATTTGCATTCGTCCGCCAATCCGGCGGATGTGGATTGAGCGGATTGGTGGATTGGCAGATAGATGCAAATCGGTTTGACGATTTAAAATTTTATAAATTTTCAACATAATTCAACTTGCGTACTTTCTCAAAAAAAAGGTACTATGGTTAATAGCTTAAAAAAGTATTACAATCACTGCATATCTCATCCAAAAAAAAAAAATTTGAAACTTTACTGTCAATGAATTTGCAAGTATTTGTATCCAACTTATTTTTTTTAGCCACTAAATACCAAGATCCAAATAGGTTCTCATACCTACCATCTCAAATATGAAAATCTTTCTGACCTCTGTTTTGCATGTGGTTTAATTGGCCAATACTCCCCTCAATGTTCGCTCTTCCAAAGTAAAATTTTGCCTCCATCAAAGCCCAACTGTTAACCAGTCATCTACTGAAACTATTTCTACCATCTCTCCTCCGAATCACACTTATAGCCCTTGGACTATTGTTACACGCTGGTGAGCACGCGTACGAAACCCACAACGAGTGCCACATTTTGACCGGTAAGCCGTTGAGCCTTCATCATCACATGTGAAAACACTTGGAAAATTTTTGAACACTCTAACTTAAGTTTTGTTCACCTTATTTCTGATACACATCTTACGTCACTTGACAAATCTCTGATCTTTTCACTGAGATCAAATCCCACTTCCATTACTATTTCTGAAACCAACATTCCAGTAGCTTCAGCTTTTTCTCGTCTAAATAATTCTTTAAATCTCAGCTTAAACCACTTTTAAGCTCCTACTCCACCCACTGATTTCCGATTATCTCAAACTTTGTTTGACACCTCACGCATGCAAGTTGAAAAACTTTCTTGCTTTCAACAACTGGATCTTTTATCCAAACCACCTCTTTCTTTAACTCCTATTTCAAGGTCTATTTATTCTCCTATTACACCATTGCATAAATAACCAACTATCAAACCCCAGATTTCTTCACCAAAACATGGTGGAAGAATCTTTAGACCTCACCTTGAAGATAATAGACAACGGTAATAGCTCAAACCAAATCTGTATCCTCCTACGAAAATCCTTGATCATCCATTTGTTCAAAAAATTTGGTTCATGAAAATCCAGGGTCAAGAACATGCCACTACTTTCCTTCATGTCTTTTTACACCCACACTCACCCCTATTATGCACCACTCTCTAGTATCAACAAACAGTCTTCCATACTCATGGTCCTCCCATGCCTCATCCCCAACCATCTACCTAAACTACAACACTAGTGATATCTCCCCCTCCCTCACCCTATTTCACCAACCAATCCCAATCAACCATTTCCCTTTCAATTCGGTGCACAATCTCCCTCACCAAGACTTCTAAGCATTTTAAGGCGTCAAACTCGATATTTTCGTAGATACTATGCGATGAGCTCCTCAGCCCCACTTCACAGGACTCACTACCCACTATCACATTTACAATATCACTATCTTCTCTTAGACCCATTTGAAATGTTCATAGGCGAACTACAAGACCATCTCAGGGGCATCCTTTTCTCGCCCAAGATTTCTCCTTTCGGCGTTACCGTCATTTACTCGAATGTGCCCGTAACAAGTCAAATCAACTACAATGTCTCGGTAGCACCCATCTTGAACCCTTTCGGTTCTCTTTACTTATGGAAGGTGTTAGACTTATTTATTTTGCCGATTTATTTAATTATGTTTTTAATTTATTTAGAAGAGAAAAATAGAATCAAATTTTATTTTAATGATTTATTTGAAAGAGAAAAATAGAATCAAAATTTATTTTGTCTCATTATTTCTTACCTAAAACTTTTATCCTAAATGTTGTTAGAATATATTTAATATTTGATTAAATCAGAGGTTCAAACAGCCCAAAACAAAGGTTCAAACAGCCCAGCACAGTAGCAGGCCAAAAGGTTCAAGTGGAAGATATTCAAATTAGTAATGATGGAGTGGACGATATTCAAATGAATACAATGGCTATAAATGGCTATAAGTTTCATTACATATACCAAACCCTCTAATGTAAACAAATTACAAAAAAAAAAAATCCAGAAAATATTCTTTGATCTATAATCACTCACATCAATTTTCTGAAAAATACTCTGAGAAGTGTTCTTTAATTTTTGTTTACATTCTCTTTCAGAAATTATACACTGAGACATATAGCTTTATGCCCATCTTTCCTGTGTGAGATTTATAGAAAAACCAGAACTTTATTTTTATATCTATCTTTGAGAGATAATTCTTGTAGCTTTTTGTGAAAGTAAAAACACATTCTTTTCAACCTTGTAAGAGTGTAGTACATTTAGTGTTCTTGACTTAAAAAGTTTGTGTAAAATCCGTGGAGGATTGCTTCATCTATGAAAAGGTTACTAGCACCCTGTGAAGTTAGAGAATGGTGAAAAATTTCAAGTGAAACTTGAGGAGTGGACGTAGGTTGAGTTGAAGCCGAACCACTATAAATTTATTTGCCTCTCTCTCCCTTATCTCTTTGTTTTATTTAAATTTCCATAGCTATATTTCATATTTTTATTGTGCTAAAATCATTAACTGACATAGTTGTTAAAACACTTGTTTTAATTATTTTTATTTCATTAACTATATTTATCTATTATGCTAGTCATAATTTTTATTAGGGTATTATTATTTTTGTTTGTAAAAACCTAATTCACCCCCCTCTTAGGTTGTCTTTTGGGTAACAATTCATATCAGAGCCTAGACTTTTGTTTTAGATTTAACTATCTGGGAGTTTCGATCCATGGCAACCTTAGCTGAAGGACAAGCTACAAATAGGCTACCATTGTTTGATGGAAACAACTATAGTCATTAGAAGGATAAGATGACCATATATCTACAAGCCACTAATTATGCCATGTGGATTATTGTCACCAAAGGTCAAAAAATTCGTACCAAATTAGTAGACAATATTAGTGTACCTAAAACTGAAGATGAATGTGATGAGAGGGATCATAAATAATTGCAAGCCAATGCTAAAGCCAAACTCACCCTTGTTTGTGGATTAGACTCTAAGGAGTATAATAGAATTTCAAGTTGTGATTC
>NW_021025142.1:119693-130292 GCF_004153795.1 Camellia sinensis | reverse complement strand
GCACGACGGACCCAGTCGACCATCTGGAAACCTACCGCACCCTCATGATCCTCCATGCTTTCCCTGACGAGATCATGTGCCGAGCTTTCCCCGTGACACTGAAGGGATCAGCTCGGTTGTGGTTTAGCCAGTTACCGGCGGACTTCGTCTCCACCTTTCAACACCTCAGTGACTCCTTCCTGAGCCACTTTATTGGAGCCCAGCGTCAGAGACGCCCAGCCACCCAGCTCTTTAACATTCGTCAGACCGAGGGGGAGTCGCTCCGCAGCTTTGTCACCCGGTTCAACACCGAAGCCCTTCAAGTAGCGGAGAATGACGACAAGGTCATCCTCACCGCTTTCATGGCTGGCCTGCGGTCGTCTGATTTCCTTTTCTCCCTCTCCAAAAACCCTCCAACCACCATGGCAGCTCTACTATCCAAAGCCCAGAAATACATGAATGCTGAAGATTCCCTGGCCGCTCGGCAAGAGCCGACCCCTAAAAATCCGACCCCCAGAGACAAGAGGAAAGACCCCGAGCCCAGAACACAGTGCTTATCACGAATCGTCCAAAGTTTGTGGACGTATTACTTTATCGACGTTTTATGTTTCCCTATATAGATTATTCACAAAATTTGTATTAATTCGATAATTATAACTAGATAATTTTATTATATTTGTTTTAAAAAAATTATTCGATAATTATAACTAGATAATTTTATTATATTTTTTTAAAAAAAATTAGATTAACTATTTTTAAAATTACATTTATCATCGTTTGGTTACTATTCTTTTTTATTTTTTCGTTTTTCGATTTTATTTTTTATGATAAATGATTTAGATAAATAAATTAAAATATCGACTTATTGAATTATCGAAATCAACCTAGGTCGGCCCACAGATTGAGGACCATAACAGGCTTTGCTCCTTGTGTCATATCATTTTTTCAAATAATCACCTTGGGTTTTAATTTTTTCAATTTAATTATCTAAAAATTAAAATTTTTTATATTTTATATTTTTTTAGTGTATTTTTTAAATATTGTAAGAATTTTTTTACTTTTATATACACTTAATATAAACACAATTAAAAAAATTTAATATTTGTAAAAAAAATAATTTAAAAATTAATAAATACCAAAAACACAAAAAATAAAAATAAAAATTCAGTACATTTTCATATTCTTGTATATTTATTGATTTTTTAAAATATTTTTTACAAATATTTTACTTTTTAGATATATTTAGGTTAAGTGTATCTAAAAAGTCAAAACAATTACTTAAAATATTAAAAAAATTCATATAAAATAAAAAAAAATTAAAAATATTAAATTATCTTAAATATTTCTCTTAATATTTTTTTACTAAAAAAATATAATAATATATATTATTGGGTTGTTTGGGATGTCTTAAATAAGTACACTTTTTGACTTTTTGAACTAAAAAGTTGAGAAAAAAATATGGTTGTTTGGGTTAACCTTTTGACTTTTTATAAAAAAATGTGTATTAAAAAATTATATAAATTAGTGTGTAAGAGAAGATTAGGAGTGTGAGTTGTACGACTGTCCTATCTGCACAGGTTGAATAGATGCTAAGAAGTAATTGTCTACTTTTCGGGCTGTTCGGCTCGTGGAGGCCATTACGGGCCCCATTTTGACAATCTGAACCATTCAATATGTAGAACTCGTCGAGTACTATATGCCTATGAAAATCACGTTGATTGGATATCGATAACTATCTGATCAGATTTGTTTTTTTCAACCATTAACTATAACACTATCCATTTTTTTTTATACAAAACTGATTTGATCATATAATTATCGATATCCGATCAATGTGATTTTTTACAGACATATAGTACTCGATGAATTCTACATATTTAACGGTTCAGATTATCAAAACGGGACTCGTGATAGGCCCCCATGGGTCGAACTGCAATGTGTTAAAATTGCATCCAAACTATGCAATTTTTCTTAAAAAACGCAGCACACTCTGAAAGGGTCAGATTGATGAGTTGTAATTTTGTGTGTAAAATTAATTTTAATTTTTTTTTTGGTGAATAATGATAACTTTTTAACTTTTTTGGTAACTTTTTGACTTTTTTTAAACTTGCCAAACCAACCCTTAATTTGGATTAATTACAAAAAAAATTCTAATTTCGCGTGTTTTTTAATTTAAACCCCAAAAATTTAATTTTGACAAATTAAATCCGTGTTTCAATGTGAACTTTTTGTTCATCTCCATCTATCTCCATCTCACTTTATCTTATTCCTTCTTTCAGATTTAAACTCACATGTTTAAAACCTTGTATCTTGTAATGGCCCCAAATTTATTAAACTAAAACATCACTCCAAATCTGATTAATCTGATATCTTTCCAAACTAACAATAGCAATAATCTCAAAAGTCCTTTTTTTCATTGATCTACATATCAAATATTACAATTTTCATGTTATTGACCTTATAACAATAACATTTACATAATCCAAAAAATTAGAAAATAAAAATAATAATGTCTTAATAGCGTACAAACATCAAGGCAAGGTGTTGTTACAACAAAATGGACACACGGTCTCAAAACATATATGCTCGAAGTTTCCACATAATACATCCATGAGTCTTCGTGCTCCAACAAACAAAGAAGTCCACCTCCTTCTCATAGGGGTGATTGCACATCATCAATTCTTGAAATTGTTAGATAGGAATGAGTTAGATGTCCAGTAAAATACTTTTAACAAAGTATCTAATTATCTGAAAATCCATGTGGCATTATCACAACCAAGGCATTTTTCTTTTTAAACACATGATAAATGTTTAAGCATCAAAAATTAAATATTATCATTTTCATGAGAAATCACATTTCAAAACTGGGGGCAAATGAGCCATGAAGTCCCTAAAGAGAGCCCTAGTACATACATACATATATATAATTTTATATCCAAAATACTCCCATATTTACCGACTATTATACAGTAGGACATGGGCATCCAAAAACATTTTCCCCACATTTGTCGGGCAATAAACTTATGACAATTGGACACCTTAACTCCTAGCACAGGTACTGACAATACACAATTCTTTTCAAAAACGACTCTCTACCCAGATTTACATGATATTTATTATAAGGTCCCGGTGTCCCACATCGGGAATAGATGAGGAGTTCTTGAGTTATAAAAGTAAAAACTTGGACCCTTATATAGCATCGAGGTTTTTTCTCGGGTGATGAGATTCCTAGCAGAACTCCCCAGTTAAGCATGCTTAGGCTAGAGTAGTTCTGTGATGGATGACCCACTGGGAATAACAAATCTGTGCGGGTGTGGCCCAAAACGGACAATATCAATGACGTATGAAGGGTTGAAGCGTTACAAATGGTATCAAAGTCGATTCTCTAGAGTACTGAATGTGGGCCCCTCTCTCAGTGCATGTGGGCGAGCTTGCGAGCTGGTAGACTACTGTACGGGGATGTGCAGCCCTAAGGGGGGTGGATTGTAAGGTCCCGGTGTCCCACATTGCGAATAGATGAGGAGTTCCTGAGCTATAAAAGTAAAAACCTAGACCCTTATATAGCATCGAGGCCTTTTCCCGGGTGGTGAGAAGAACAAATCCATGCAGGCGTGGCCCAAAGCGGACAATATCGATGACGTGTGAAGGGTTGGGGCGTTACATTTACCACTCCCTTAAAACAATATTTCCACTGTTTCCATAAATTCTACGCATTTATACATCCATGAGAACAAAAATAAATATTACCATGCAAATAATTGCACTATTATAGATACATAATCATCATATTTCTGAAGAAAAATCTCAAAGGTTTTCAAATTCATAAATCTCAAGTAATATATATTCAAAATATCATAATCCATTCATGAATTTAAAGATTTGAAATCAATTTCATATTTTCTCCAAATTTGACAACTAGGGTTTTCATAAATTTGGGACTTTTGCCCATAAACCATGTAAAATACTATCTTCAAACTAAAATTTCCATAATTCATAGCCATTAATAAAAATCTCAAGAGAAAGTAGGGGAAATCTCATTTTTTAAACAAAACCCAATTTTGTAAACTCTAAAATTTTAATTATAGCATCAATGTCACAATAATACCAAATAATCATCCTCAAAATCAAGAGATATAAAACTAAAAGTAATCCTACCTCAAAAAAAGAGCAAGAGAGCAAGATTTCTAAGAGAATCCTTCACAAAACCAAGATACAATCTGTTAAAAATGCTCATCTTCACTTGTTCTTCATCTTTAATGCAAGATCCATAGTGGATTCTAGGTGAAAAATGGATGAAATCAAGACTTTTAGGGCTAGGGTTTCGGGTATGGAGGAGAGGGGGAGAAGAGAGGAAGAAAAAAAATAAAGGCTCTGTTTGTTTGTGTTTTCAAAATATGATTCTACACTGTATTTTCAGTATGGTGTTTGGAACGTGTTTTGGAAACACGTTTCCAAAACTCTGTAGAGTTCTCTGCAACAGCCTCGCTTTTCAGAATTTTTTTTTCAAAATTTGGCCTAACGGGACGTCCGGCCGGTTGATCGGAATAGTGATTTTTTTTTTTAGAACGAAACTAGAAAAGATGAAGGATGGTGAGTGAACTCTTCTTGATTGCCAAACGCTAGGTGTTATTCGGCTAACGTTGTCTCGTAACATTGCGTTTAATATAGCGAAGGAGAAGACTACAGCGGGTCTTTTGACGGCACTCTCAAACATGTACAAAAAACCCTCTGCCTTAAATAAAGTTTATTTGATGCATAGGTTGTTTAATCTGAGGATGACAGAAGGTGTTTCATTGGCTGAGCATCTGAACAAATTCAATATTATGATAACATAATTGAGTTCTGTATCTATCGAATTTGATGATGAGGTTAGGGCTTTGATTCTTCTATCTAGTTTGCCAGAAAGTTGGAATGGTATTGCAACGACAATAAGTAATTCTTCAAGAAAAGAAAAGTTGAATTACAATGATATTCGAGATTTAATTCCGAGTGAATAAATTCGTAAGAGGGAATTAGGGGAAACATCAGGTGCTGCCCTGAATACAGAAGCCAGAGGAAGATTAGCAGGAAAAAACCTGAACCGTAATAGATCAAAATCCAAACACAGAAGCAAGGCAAGAACTAAAGAGGGACGAAGTTGCTGGAACTATGGAAAGAAGGGACATCTAAAGGGAGATTGCCCTCGACATTGAAGAAGAACAAAGGCGATCAAAATCAGAAGTCTGCTAATGCTGCAACTGAGGAGATTTATGATGGTTTGATCTTGAGTATTGACAGCCTTCTTGAATCTTGAATTTTAGATTCTGGGGTGTCATTCCATTCTACTTCACAGAGGGAAATAATAGACAATTACATTGGTGGTGATTTTGGAAAGATTTATCTGGCTAATAATGAACCTTTGAAGATTGTAGGTAAAGGGAAAGTAATAATCAGGTTGCCAAACAGATTTTTTTGGAAGATACAGAATGTTAGACATGTGTCTGGTTTGAAAAGAAACTTGATTTCTGTTGGACAACTTGATGATGAAGGTCATGTTGTAGCCTTCATGTGTGGTTTGTGGAAAATCACCAAAGGAGCCGTGGTTGTTGCTCGTGGTAAAAAAGAAGGCACCCTTTACATGACTACGAACAATAGGGATGCAGTAGCAGTTGTTGGTGAGAAGGACGACTCAAATCTGTGGCACTAAAGGCTTGGGCATATGAGTCAAAAATGCATGAAGGTACTTGCATCTAAGGGGAAACTGTCAGATTTGAAATCGGTGGACATTGACTTTTGTGAGGATTGCATCTTCAGCAAACAAAAGAAGGCCAATTTTTCAAAGGATGACAGGAAACCGAAGTCAGAAAAATTGGAGTTGGTTCATACAGATATGTGGGGACCTGCACCAGTTTTATCTCTTGGAAGATCATCATACTATGTTACCTTTATTGACAACTTAACGAGAAAGGTATGGGTTTATTTTATGAAATATAAATCTGAAGTTTATACTACTTTTAAGAAGTGGAAAGCCTTGGTGGAGACTGAAAATAGGTCTGAAAATTAAGTGCTAGAGATCAGATAATGGAGGGGAATATGAGGACAATGAGTTCAAGAAATATTGTGCACACAGTGGAATTAGAATGAAAAAGACTATTCGAAAGACACCTCAACAGAATGGCATTGCAAAACACATGAATAAAATTCTAAATGAACGTGCTAAAAGTATGAGGATACATGCCGGATTACTAAAGATGTTTTGGGCAGATCCAGTTAACACTGCAGGATATTTGATTAATCGTGGTCCATCTGTTCCATTGGATAGAGAGTTACTAGAAGAAGCTTGGAGCGGTAAAGAGGTGAATCTTTCTTTTTTGAAGGTATTTGGCTGTGTTTCATATGTGCATATAGATTTTGTTGATAGAAGTAAACTTGATCCGAAATCTATTAAATGTACTTTTATTGGTATTGCACTGATCAATTTGGTTATCAGTTTTGGGATGATAATTAGAAAATAATTAGAAGTAGAGATGTCATATTTAATCAGAAAGTAATGTATAAAGATAGGGATAAGTTTGCATATGAATCTGAATTTGAATCTGTTACTTGTCATGAGCATGTTGAGTTAGAGGAGATTAGTGAGAGTGATTTGAATAGTATGATTCAGAATTATCCTAAAAAACTTATTCCACAAACTGAGCCAGATACTCCTACTCCTAAGTTAAGACGGTTAGAAAGAGAGTCTAAACCTACACAATGTTGGTCTCCATCTTTACATTATTTGTTATTGTCTGATGGGGGTGAACTTGAAAGTTATGATGAGGCTTTATAGATTGATGATTCAATTAAGTAGGAGTCAACTATGCAGGATGAAATGGATTCATTCATGGAAAACCAGGCATTGGAGTTGACTGAATTACCAGTGGGTAAGAAAGCTTTGCACAACAAGTGGGTTTACAGGGTCAAATAAGAACATGATGGGAGTAAACGCTACAAGGCCAGATTGGTTGCAAATGGATTTCAGCGAAAAGAAGGGGTTGACTACACTAAAAAATTTTCTCCAGTTGTGAAGTTAACCGCTATTAGATTGGTGCTGGGAATTGTGGCTGCTGAAGATTTGTATCTTGAGTAGATGGATATGAAGACGACTTTTCTCCATGGTGATTTGGAGGAGGAAATTTACATGAAGCAACCACAAGGTTTCTTGACACATGACAAAGAGGAGTTTGTATGCAAACTTCGAAAAAGCTTGTATGGTTTGAAACAGGCCCCAAGGCAATGGTACAAGAAGTTTAATGGGTTTATGTGTAGCAACGGTTTTACAAGATGTCAAGCGGATCATTGCTGTTATTTCAAGAG
The DNA here is from genome assembly GCF_004153795.1 of Camellia sinensis. Classification (NCBI taxonomy): domain Eukaryota; kingdom Viridiplantae; phylum Streptophyta; class Magnoliopsida; order Ericales; family Theaceae; genus Camellia; species Camellia sinensis. The sequence goes on along the minus strand of NW_021025142.1, from coordinate 122,978 downwards.
GTTCGACAAAAGTTATATTATTTTGTTCTTATATGTTGATGATATGCTTATCGCAGGATCTAGCATTGAAGAGATAAAAAGATTGAAGAAACTTTTGTCTAACCAATTTAAGATGAAGGATCTTGGAGTTGCAAACAAAATCTTTGGTATGAGGATTCACAGAGACAAGGCAAATGGTACTTTGAAGTTGTCATAGGCTGAGTATGTCAAGAAAGTTCTCAAGAGGTTTAGCATGGATGGTGCAAATCCAGTGAGCACTCCGTTGGCTAGCCACATCAGACTTACCAAAGAGTAGTCTCTGAAAACCGAAGAAGAGCAGGCTTACATGAAACGTGTTTCATATGCTTCAGCTATCGGTAGCATAATGTATGTTATGGTTTGTACTAGACCAGACATTGCACATGCAGTAAAAGTGGTTAGTAAGTACATGAGTAATCCAGGAAAACAGCATTGGGAGGCAGTGAAGTGGATCCTTTTAGATACTTGAGTGGTACTACAGACATGGCACTTTGTTTCAGACGAACCAACATCGGGTTACATGGTTATGTTGATGGAGACTTGGCTGGTGATATGGATAACAGAAAGAGTATTGCTGGTTATATTTACACATTGGGTGGTATAGCAGTGAGTTGGATTTCACAGTTACAAAAGATTGTGGCCATTTCTACAACCGAGGCTGAGTATGTTACTATTACTGAAGCTGGGAAGGAGATGACTTGGTTACAAAATTTCCTAGCAGAGTTGGGTAAGATGCAAGAGATGAGTATTTTGCAAAGTGACAGTCAGAGTGCTATTCATCTTGCAAAGAATCCGACTTTTCATTCTAGTACGAAACACATTCAGCTACGATACCATTTCATTCGTTCACTTGTAGATGATGGAGTCTTGTCTCTTGAGAAGATCCAAGGGAGTAGGAATTCAGCAGATATGTTGACCAAGACAGTTACTATTGACAAACTGAATTCAAGATTGATGAAGGAAGATCAAGTTGTTGCGGTGTTCCTCTATGTGATGAAGATGATGGAGAGCTTGTGTTATCAGGTTCCAAGTAGGAGATTGTTGGGTCGGTGGACCCTGATAAGTACTGTTCACTCAACCCTACTGTTCACTCAAACACTGGGTCCAATGGGGAGTTTGGGTATTTCGTAATTCCCATGTTACTTCTGTGTAACTCTAATTCTATACTTATAAATAGATGAGGGGACGCCTTTTTTAGGTTAAGAGAGAGTTGTATTTTTCTGGTCATAGTGAAACCCATAGTAGCCGTGGACGTAATCCTATTCTGGGGTGAATTTACGTAAATCTTTGTGTTCTTGTGTGTGTGATTTGTTTGATTCGTTAATTTCTTTCTTATTTGTTATTTCGTATCTCTCTGATCTTGGTTAGGAATGGTTAATTCCTAACAAAACAGTTACAAATTAATGATAGTAACACTTCAAAAAAAGAATAACATCTCAATTAAATGACACATTATTAGCCAAAAAGAAAAAAGAAAAAAAATACAGATTGTAAGAAAAAAGAAAAAGAAACAAAAACATAAATAGAATTTAAAGAAAAATAAAATAATAATATCCATTTATATAAACTCTCTTTCCCTCCCTCAAACAAAAAAACTCATGTAAGTACACATTTCAAATGTAAAGTAGATGCAATTGAAAAAATAAATAAATAAATAAATTCACTTGTGACTTGAAGTTTAATCCAAGATTTTTTAGATACCGTGAAGGGGAGTCGAAAAGGGCTCAATGTTGATTGTGATTTTTTTTTTTCTTTTTAATCTTATGTTTGTGGTTCCTTTTTTAGGCACTTTGTTTTTATATTGAAAGATTAAACTTAGAGAAAAGATATAATTGTAAGGGGCATGCACCAATAAATCCCAAATTTGTATCTTGTAACCCATTTGGTCCTATGAATTTTCTTATGAACCGTTAGGTCCTATCCCAATGTTAGTGACCATTGAACATCATCGACATCAAACATTATCCATCAAACATCAAAACATCAAACATCAAATTTATGAGTAACATCATCGAAATAACATCAAACATCATCATCAAAACAACATCAAACATCAAAACATCATACAACATCATCAAAACAACATCAAAAATAATAATTAAATAATTTTTAAAATAACGATTAAACATCAAAATAAAGATTAAACAATTTTTTAAATAACGATTAAACATCAAAATAACAATTAAAATAATATCAAACATCAAAAATAACGATTAAACAATTTTTTCTGATCAAACATCATCATCATAACAATTTTTTTTTGATCAAACATCATCCTAACAATTTTTTTGAACAAACATCGTCATAACATTAAAAACATCTCAGATCGAAACCCAGATTTGATTCGGAACACACCTCAAAAACCCACATCTCCTCGGCCTCTTTCGCATCTTCATCTTCTTCTGATGACAACAACCAAACCCATATTCCACCATCATCCCCAACTCCTCCCCAAATCCCCATCTTTTATCCCTCCGATGGAATCCTAACTCGTGATTTGGTCATGGACCTCATCATCGCCTTCGATTGGGCTTCTCGAAATCTTCACAGGCATAGAGCCGCGGCGGTGTGGAAGAGCCGCAGGAGGCGTAACGCGGCACCTCGTTGGGGTCCCTGCGGATCGCCGCACGGCCTGGCGGGCGCACCCTCAGACACTCCTGCAACGCCCTGAACGGCTTCGCACCACCACGCCGCGATCGGAACTCCGCCAAGTGAGGGCACGGCTCCGGCACCACCACTCCTCTCCGGCGCTGATACGAATGATCCATCTCCGCCACATCTCAACACCAACCGCCAATATAGATATATATGTATATAATTTGATCGTCGACATTTAGGGCTTTTATATATATATATATATATATATATGATCGCGTGTATGTACGTGTTCAATCTGTTTGTGTTTTGATTTGTATCGAGACTGCAAAGAATTGATTTGGAAATTGATTATTTCACATTTTTTTGTTTTTATGAATGTTTTGTTAATGTTGATATTGTCGATTGGTGCAGTTAATGTTGCTAATGTAGCTAATGTTTTGATGATGTTAATGATTTTGTTGATGTTGCTGATGTAGATAGTGGGACTAAATGGTGTGTAGAAAACTTGTAGGATAAATGGTTTAACTTTCTACCATATAGGATTTACTGGTAATTTACTCTAATTGTAATTCTATCATATTTAAAATTTATAGGGATGATTAATTGATAATTTTAAAGATAAAAATAAAGTTCAACATAAAATTGAAAAGATTAAGCTAAATAATGGGA
>NW_021025142.1:85045-112900 GCF_004153795.1 Camellia sinensis | reverse complement strand
TTTAGTTAGTGGGTGGTTAAAATTTTTTACATGCTATTTGTTTTTTCGTTATATTGATTCATTAAACACAAATAGGTTTGGAATGATTATAAAAAAAATTTTAAAAAAATGTTTGAAAATGCATTATACTTGAATTGACACACATAAAGAATACAAATATTTAAATTATTCAAAAAAAAATTAACATTTTAAATATTAGATATTTTCTGTTTGCTCTGAATCTAAATAAAAAAAAATTAAAAAAAAAGAAGAAATTTGTGGTTTAGTTCTCAAAGGAAATGAGTTTCTAAAAATAAATTTAATCATGAATTATTTCAACAGGATAATCAACAATAAAAAATCAACTGATAAATATATTTAAAGTATAAACCCATATCTAATAAATTTTGATGTGTTCTTCATTTTCAATCTAACATCTGCACCAAAAAAAATAAAAAATAAACACAAATAATCAATAAGTGAGAGAATTACAAATTGATAATAGTAGTGCTTTTATAAATATATATAAAAAAAAGAATAAAATCTCAATTAAATGACACATTATTAACAAAAGAAATAAATAAGGAAAAATAAAGAATGTAACAAAAAAATTTAAAAATAAAATAATAATATCCATTTACATAAACTCACTTTTCTCACAAATGCAAAAACTCATGCAAGTACACATTTCAAATGTAAAGAAAATATTTAAGATTTTTAGGCACCGAAAAGGGGATCAGAAATGACTCAATGTTGATTGTTTTTCCCCCAATCTTCTTTTCATGGTTTCTTTTACAGGAACTTGTTTTTATATTGAAAATATTATGCTTAAACAAAGATATATATGGAATTCTATCATATATAAAATTTGTATATATAATTAATTGATGATTTTAAAAGATAAGATATTAAGTTCAACTTGAAGATAAACTTTAAAAGGATTAAGCTGAAATATATGGAAATTCTATAACAAACTAACAAAAGATAAATTTAGATTGTTAAAAAATCTATCATCTTTTGGGATATTTATATCCCAATCTTAATCTTTTTTTTATTTATTTAAATATTTTGTTATCTTTTATTTGAATTTTCATTTTGCATTTCAAATCTAAATAGTTATATTTTTATTTTTTTGTATATTTTTTCATCTATATTATTTTTGTTATTCATATATAAACAATTACCTTTTTTATTTTAAAAATTATTTGACTCATAATATTTTTTTTATTGAAATATTTTTAATTGTTCATATATAAATAGTTAACGTTTTTATTTTTAAAATTAATTGACTCGTAATATTTTTATTTGGTTATTTTTTTTAATCTTTTATTTGACTCTTTATATTATTTTGTGATTGAAATTTGAATAGTTATCTTTTTATTTTATTTTTGTTCATATCTAAATGTTTATCATTTTATTTAAATATATATAATCATTTTGGCTTTTGAGATTTAGATAATTGATAAATAATTAAAAATTAAGAAAAGTGAGAGGAGAGACTTGAGAGGTGACACGTAAAAAAGAGAATCTATAAGAATTTGGAGAATTCTCATACTCTACTACATCTATAGATAGATAGTATAGATAAATTTCATTTCTCTTTGCTATTTCTTTTTCTTCTTTCTCCAAACACAGGCTTAAAGTTTGACAAGCAAGGAGAAAATATGATATTTAAACTTCAGGGCTAACTTTTCAAATTTCCAACACTCTATTTGAGATATTATAAAATAAAAAAAACATAAGTAGTATTTGGTAGCATTTACGTTTTTTTTTTTTTAAATAATGTTTTATAAAAATTTATAAACAGATTTTTGTTTATATTTTAAAAAATAAAAACTACAAACATTGAAAACTTTTAAAAACAAAAATAGAAAAAAAAGACGTTTGTTAAAATGTCATTTGTGTCTACATTAGTGGAATACACACAGAACAATATTTAGGTGAAATACAGCAACAATTCAGTCAAATTGTAAATGAAATACACAGAACAACTAACAACAATTATTCTGTAAAAATTACTTCAAGAAACCATAAAATCAGAAAATCAAAAACCCACCCCATTAACCAGATCTGTGCTTAACTATTAACCAGAAAACCCATTAACCCATTAACCAGAAAATATATAGATTTGTGCTTAAACGATCTGTGCTTGTGGACGAAGGCCAGTGCTTGATCGATCGACGGATGCTGGTTGTAGGAGAAATCAGTGCTGGATTGATAGATACTGGTTGTAGGAGAAAGTCAGTGCTGGATCAATCGATGCTGGTTGTAGATGAAGACCAGTGACACATCGATAAACAAGTTAGACCAAAAGAGAGGATTGACAGGTGATGATGAAGAGATAAATGTTGAAGTCTGCTTTAGTTATACTGCTGCTAACAAGAGTCGAAACAGAATCAAAGTCGTTATGTTTTTTTCCTTCGTGAGTTTATAAACCAATGAAAACTTCTTTTTCTTGTTTACGGAATTCGCCCAAATTTAAAATCTGATTACAATACTTTATAAACAAAAAAGTTTACCAAACATGTTTAAATGGTAGTTTTAAATTTTTTTGTAAACGTAAACAAAAAATTGAAAACCTAAACTTTACCACACAGCCTTCACATTCAAATAATAATTTTTCGAATTCATTGAAGCATAATGAACCATAAATGACCAACTTTTCTGTCAGTTCAGCGAGACTAAGAGAGATATGGCACCTCCACAATAGAAAAAACTCAATCTCCTCTTGCAAGTTGGTTTAGATGCATGAACAATCAAAATGGAAACAAAAGGTAAAACCAATTTCAAAAACTATGAAACCCAGAAATTGAAAAAGCCAATTTGTTCGTTAGTTTGTGTTTTCATTAAAAGAAATTGGTGTATTGCCAAGTGAAATTAATGGGTTGAGTTTAATTTGTGTTTAGAGAGTGGTTTGTTGTAGACTCATGGTGAGAAATTGTGATTGATTGGAGCAATAGAGAGTTATGACATAAATATACCCATATATAGTGGTAGCTCAGATTTCTGCCATAGAGAAAGATTGGGATTTACGTCTTTTACCCATTACTAGTTCAAAACCTTCAAGTATAGGTTTACATTCAACATCTTCATCCTCTCCTCGTCTTCCTTCGTTTGTTTCCGAACCCAAACCCAGATTCGATTAAGAGAAAGAATAAAGAGTGTAGTGAAGAGGATGAACAGAGTGATTGTCACAGAGCAAAGAAATCAAAAGAGGAAATCAATTTTTTGCCAATCAAAATCAGATTTGGGTTGTTTTCTTGAGTCAAAACCCGAAGACGAGCTGGAAAAAAGAATGAGTACAGTGTTAGAGAAGCACCCATTTCTTGAGTCAAAATCAGATTTCTTGGACGTCGTTTCGGCACCACAGCAGGAACTACTGCAGGAAAACATTGCGGAGGATTTGGACTCGATTCATGGTTTGTAACAGAAAAGATATCAAACAAAGCAATGCCTTCATAAGCTCATTCTGTTTAAAGGTCACAACGAAGCCAATCAACCCCACAAGGAATAGGGAAATCTTAATACAGTTCCCAAGAACACTGAAAAGATTTAAATTAACAATAGATCATACACATAGCTAGTATTGAAAAATGATATTGTGCACACTATATTTCTCATTTCTGAGATCCATACAAAATCACAAAAAAGGCCGTGTGTGTGGATAAATCCAGGGTTGAGAGAGCGATGATCTTGTCATGCCTGAGCAATTTACAGCAAAAGAATCCGAAGAATGTATCCAAAGCTGATAAAGGTGGCCGGTGATTTTGACCATCCAAAATTTCAAAAACAGAACGACTTTTGCTCCAGCAATCAAGGCCGAATCAAAGGGGCATATGAACCTAACATAAGCTTGTCTGATTGTCCTGAATTACCTCAGAAAAACATCATTTACAACAGAGAATAAGTCACAGAATTAAATAGTCAAGACAAGTTATAAGCTTTCCTAAACCAAATAGTAGATCAAGTTACAGAAACAGATGTTGGCATGTAGACAAAAAAGGGTAAAGGAAGGTCTGATACTAAACCACCATAACTAACACCGAGACTAGATATACAAAATCAATCAAAGTAGGACCTTAAAGTACTTATATAAGAATACAGTATAGTCTGCAGCTAGTGTCTACAGTTCCACGATAGACATTCAGACAGTATGCCACCTTCAAAAGAAAACCTCAGTGACATGGCTACCACTGCTTCATAACAGCCATTCCTAAAGTTAACCAGGAGACAGGATGATAGATATTCAACCGTCTTAGACAATTTATCCATCATTAAAAAAATAAAATAAAAAGAAGAAGAAAGAAAAGAAAAATCTTAGAGCATTACGAGCAACAAAATGATTGCATGCCCAAATTTTCATCATTGTGTAATAGCAAGCAGAGGTACATTTGGGAAGCCTCCCAAAATGTGATGAAGGAAAGCATAATAGAAAATACTACCATAATTATCACTTGATGCAAGTTTAGTGCACAATTTTGTATTTCGGTTAAGCACTTATGTTTTTTATTTTTTTATTGTATTTCAGCCCATCTACTGTGTTTTCAAATATTCCACTGTGCTCTGCTCTTCACCCCATACAACCATTGCCCTAAAGAATTTTCATTAATCCAGCTTCTCTTCAATCCATACAATATGTTCTTTAAATATAAAATTACCCAACTGACTAAGTCGCAATTTTGCATTCAAAATTTCGCAGATGCTTTGTGTGGCTGAAATACAAGCAGTAAATCATTAAACACTTGCCCACCCTGGATGGGAGAGGGAGGTTAGAGAAAATGGACGAGGGTATTTAGTCATATCATTGTTCAGTGCCACTGCCTGTTAATAAAAAAGGAGGAGAAGATGCATAAGCAATGTGAGTAATAAAATCAACATATTCAACACAATATAAAATGGAAAATCTATTAAAAAAAATCTAAGATAGATCCAATCCAACCACATGCAGGAGAACCAGCTGGAAAAAAATTCCAAGAGTTAAAACTTGAAAAATGCACTTCAAAAAGGCACCAAGGCTATGTTTGGATCATGGATTTAAGCAGGAATTTGGAAAATGAAAGAAAAGGAGAGGGAAATGTCAATGAAACATAAGTTAATTTTTTTCTCCATTTCCCTCGCATTTCTTTTCCCTTTCCAAATCCCTACCTGAATCCATGATCCAAACACAGGCTAAAAGAAAATTTATAATTGTAGTTCTCACTAGCTGAATCAAAGCAGTCACCTCATAGGCTTTTGTCATCTGATACTCCGAGTATGAAGGCAGAGAATATCATGTTCTCCATTACTGAACTTCCCCCATGCTAAATTGTAATTTTGCTAGACATAATTGGTTTCACCTTCATCACTTGCCTATGTCTATTGTCAATACCGTCCTCAATTCTTTTACGTAATTCATCATCCAGCAAATCACCCTCTCCTGCTAAGTTCAGCACATTACAAACCAACCTATATGTATATTCTCTAGGAACTGAACCTCTGTCAACCAACTCAACCACAAAATCTCGGGCCTCCAGCCCCCTTCCAGCTTCACACACAGCATGGATAATTGGTGTATAAGAACTAGAAGTTGATATTCCATGACCCATCTTTTGCATCCTCCGCAAGGTCTCAATAGCATTGTCAATCTCGTTTACAGCACTATAGTATCTAATGAAAGAATTGTATGTGACCTGGTTTGGGAGACATCCCCTTTTATTCATATCATCAAACAATTCAAGTGCCCTCTCAATTCTATTAGTTTTACAACAACCATCAATCAAACAGTTGTAAGTTACAACATCAGGAACAAAACCCTTGAAGAGCATAATACGAAACAAGTGGTTTGCTTCCCACATCCTCCTCCTAATGACCTTCATGCACCCAGTTTGCATGCTGTGCTTACAGAAAGAACTAATTATTATTGTGTACGTGAACAAATCAGGTGGGCATCTAAATCCTGGTAATTCCATTTGCGCCAACAAAAACTTCGCCTTTTTGAGGTTACCTACCCTACAAAGAGCATGAATGATTGTGTTATAAGCATAAACATCTGGTTTACAGTGAAACTGCTTCATCCTATAGAATGCAGCCAATGCTTCATTAACTAATCCCTCTTCTCCAAGAACTTTTATCAAACATGTCAAAGTCATGGTAGTCACAAGGCCACCGTTCTCTCTCCTTGCCATTTCTCTGAGGAATTCCCAAAGAGCTTTCAACCTATTGCCTCTAGCCAATACACAAGCCATCTCTCTGCAAGTCATCTCATTGTGGGTAAATCCGAAATGGGTCTCAACCCAATAGTAGAACTCCATTGCTTTGTCCAATCTTAATTTGACCTTCAAGGGGTCTCTATAGGCAGCTGGACCAAGAACAAGCAAACCTTTGCGATCTTTATTAGATTCTTCTCTAAGGTTTCTTTGTTTGAGAGGAGCTCGGTGTCTGAAGCTTTTCTGGCGACCAATGGACCTAGTAGATTGGAAGAAGAATCTTGGTATGGATCTCAACACCTCAGAAATTGTTTCAACACTCCATGGCTGGTTGGAAATGGGAGTGGTAGCAGCTGAGGCAGCTAGCAGGGCATCAAACGGCTTGTTTTGGATGATCGCAGCCAACACTTTGTTTACAAGAGAAGTGTTACAACGGTACAGAGGTTTTGATGAGATCATCTCTTTTGAGAGCAAAGGGCTATAAGGCCAGTATTGCCTGAAAAAAAAAAAAAGTTAAGATATAAGGAAAGTTTCTTATCAATTGAACTAAGTCACCCAAAATCCAAAGTTTCAAATCAAGTAGATGTCTGGTATGGTTGAAGAGTCCAGTGGGCTGTTCATAAGAGATGTCATGTCACATATGAAAAATTCAAAGTATGACTAAAATATGTCTGTTTTGGGATAATTCATGATCTAACTTGGTATCACAACACTAGTTCCAGGAGGACTAGAGTTCAAGTCTTGTAGTATAAATTTGTTTCCTTGTTATGTTTGTACACTCTATTTTACATGTCCGTGTGTGCGCTCTGTTCAGTTTAGTATGTGTGTTCATCAAGTTACCTCTCCACATGCGCGACGAAATCACATGTTAGCGGGAGTGTTGGATAACTTGATATACATTGTTGTGACAATTCACTAGCAGCTTAAACTTTTATGACAATTGGAGATAGAAAAAAAAAACATGGATCCTTTAGGCAATGCTAATATAATGATCTTTATTCTTTAATTCACCTAATCTTATTGGGGATAAATTACATTAAATCTATTAATTGAAGCTTTTTTTGCCTAAAGAGAAACGGTTATCAACCAATACCTTTTTAACTATGAAGGCATGGCTTCAGTACATTTCCAAGATGAGAGATGAATTCAAACAAATGACAAATGTAACTGTATGTATAATCAAGACAATGATGAGGCAAAATTGAAACAATGTACTGATCAAGAAAGCTCAGATTGAGGAGCACCTAAATTGAATTGTATTGTATTGATTTTATTTGGTTCGATCAACCCCCTTTCAACATCGCCAAACCCTTGCCCAATCCGCTTCAACCTCCCCAAACCTTGACCTCCTACCCCACTATAAATAGAAGGAAAACAAGACCTGAAAGGTATGTGAAAAAACCTAACACAATACAGATAAGACAAAAATCTCCATCTTTTAGCAAAGGTGTTTCGAGGCGATAGTGTTCAGTCATGGTGGCTACGAGATGTAAAGGCTAAGGGAGAGAGAGGGATGTAATCGACCAAGGGAGCGTGTATGTTAATGTAGGATAGTATTTTGGTGGGGTCACAATGGCTCATAGGGGTGTTCATGGGTCAGCTTGATATTAAATTTAGAATCAACCCAATCATAACCGGTTCTAAGTTTTAGGACTCAAGAGCCAAATCAATTATGTACTTAGAAGTTAGAACTAATTCAACCCAACCCAATGTAGCTCAGGTTGGTTCAGGTTGGAACACAATTCTCCTATATTGAAAATGAATGAATGAATCAATAATAAATAATTAAAAAATTAAGTTTTTAATATTAAACATAACACAAATAAAGAGAAAATATTATTTAATTCAAGTCAATACAAATTAAATTCAACTCGAGCTTAAATATAACCAATACAAATTAAGTTCATTAATACAACCAAAACAAATTAAATTAATTGCAAAATCCGTAAGTGAAAATATTATGGGCAATCAAGTCCATTGTAACAGACCAATTAGGTGACAACAAGTCAATATAAATAAAATTTAAAATATATTAGGTTCGGTTATAGGGTTGGTTCGGTTTAGGAAATGCTTTAATCAAAAATCAACCCAATCCTATCAGTTTGATCATTTGAAGACCCAAAACCAAATCAATACACTTAAAAACGAAATCAATGCACTCAAAAACCAAACCAACCCAACCCAACCCAAAGAGGTCGGTTTGGTTCAGTTCGGTTCGGTTTTTCAGTTCACTGAGTAATTTGAACACCCCTAATTGTTAATGTGTGTAACCCTTCTAGAAAATCTCCATAGAATGTTTAAATAAGTGTTTTGTATAATAAAAAGTAGGGAAATTGCATAAAGAAAATCTTAACCATTGTAACAAAATAAAATTTTAATATTATCAATTTAAATTTAAATTTTATTTATTTATTTTCAATTTAAATTATCTTTCTATTTTCATTAAGTAATACCATTTTTCTATTGATTTTACTTAACGATAATAAGCAGATGATGTAGATTGAAAACAAATCAAAATATTTTGATTTTAGAGTTTAAATTGACAAAATAAAAAACTCAGTGTTTATTTTGTTACAAAAGTCAAACCTTAGAATTTTTTTTGGGTAATTCTTAAAAAGTAATAAATGTTTAATTGTATTGTCCTAATCACGTGTCGTCTACTCCCACAAGTTCTATTAGGCACAAGCAAATTGCCCGTGCCATCCTCGAGTAGTTCGGTGCCTGTTTTGCATTTTCAACCCTCAAACACCTATTTTCGGTTAAATTTAAGGCATTCTTGGGTCTAACTCCCAACCTACGCGTCCTAATCGTGTGCCGCCTGTTCCCACAAGTTTTGTTAGGCACAAGCAAGCTACCCGTGACATCCCTCGAGTGGTTTGGGGATTGTTTTGCATTTTCGACCTCCAAACACTCTTTTTCAGTTAAGTTTAAGACATTTCTGGGCCTAATGTCCAACCTAAGCATCCTAATCACATGTCGTCTATTCCCACAAGTTTTCTTATGCACGAGCAAGCGTCCCGTGCCATTCCATGAGTAGTTCAGGGACTGTCTTGCATTTTCAACCCCCAAATGCCTTTTTTTGGGTAAGTTTAAGGCATTTTTCGAGTCTAACTCCCAACTTATGCGTCCTAATCAAGTGTCGTCTGTTCCCACAAGTCTTGTTAGGCACAAGCAAGCTGCTTGTGCCATCCCCTGAGTGGTTTGGGGGATGTCTTGCATTTTCGACCCCCAAACGCCCTTTTTCGGGTAAGTTTAAGGAATTTTTGGATCTAACTCCCAACCTACACATCCTAATCACTTGTTGTGTGTTCCCACAAGTTCTGTTAGGCATGAGCAAGCTTCCTGTGCCATTCCTCGAGTGGTTCAAAGACTGTCTTGCGTTTTCGACCTCCAAACGTCTTTTTTCAGGTAAGTTCGAGGCATTTTCGGGTTTAACTCCCAACCTACACGTCCTAATCACGTGCCATCTATTCCCACAAGTTATGTTAGGCCTGAGCAAGCTGGCTGTGCCATGCCATCCCTTGAGTGGTTCTGGGGATGTCTTGCATTTTCGATCCCCAAACGCCATTTTTTGGGTAAGTTTAAGACATTTTCGGATCTAACTTCCAACCTACACGTCCTAATCACATGCTATGTGTTCCTACAAGTTCTGTTAGGCATGAGCAAACTGCCTGTGCCATCCTTTGAGTGCTTGAGTGGTTTGGGGGCCCTTTTGCATTTTTGACCCCCAAACACCTTGTTTTTATAATTTTAAGCAAAGAAATAAATGAATTAATGAGACAAATTTCTAAATAAGATTTATTACATATCCCTTGCAAATCCTAACCAACTGGAAGATCTGTACAAAAGATCAACCACAGGAAAAACAAAAAATAAAACATAATGAGTATATATAGTGATGGTGAACCAAATGCTAAGTCAAACATAGAAGCTAGACAAAACAAATTCTGCACTTACTGAAGGGAAAAGAGAACGGCAAGCTAACCAAAACAAAACAGAAGAGTAAAAAAATGAAGAGAAAAACCAACAAAGCCATAAATTCATAGCAAAATAACTAAATAAAATAAAACAGAAATGTCTACACCCATGAACAATCTACAAAAATGCCACTTCAAGTGCTTGAGCAGAATTAAAACAGGCAAAAGTGCTTTGCCAAATAAATCTGCGCTATACCCATGAACAATCTGCAAACTGGCGAAGGATTGCAGGGGATTTATATAGAACATATGCCTCCACGAGAAATATTTTGCATGGCATGCAACTTCTAGAAATTAGGACAAAAAGAACATATTTTTGAAATGTGTTCCAATGCATCTTACAGAAAAGTATAATGAAAAGAAAAGCAGCACCAAACAAATTTACTTGACAATTAAATCCCAATTCAAATTTACTTGACTATTTAACATAGACACCCATTAATAAGCAAGAAAAGGTCACCATGTCAAACAAACACAAGACTCCATAAGTACACATAGAAATACCTGCGTTTGTCTCAATTTTTCTCTTCTCGCTCATACAATACAATGATGTCCAATTACATTTGGGGTTGTCTCAACTAAGGTCATGATCAATTGGCACTTCTCTTCTCACACATACAAGTGTGTTTAATCCCATGTATTGACGTTAGCATTTTCTAACAACCAAGATGATGAACAATCTTCTTTTGCTTAAAATATTTCTGAACTTTAGAATTAAACTATTATTAGTGCTATTGTTATTGTAGATTCATTGGGTGGTCATGTTTTCTTCTGTATGCTGGCATTTTTCTTTTGAAAGTCATATTATCCCTCAACCTGTCTTCATCATGATATATTTTTTGATCTAATATTCCTTCATTATATATTAAATTACAATATGTTGTAATGATTTGTGTGCTAAAGTTTGATTTATTAATGCACACAGATTGCCCACAAGCCTAGCATATATGTTTTGGACACGCCCGGAGTATTGGTTCCAAGTATCCCAGACATTGAAACAGGGTTAAAGCTAGCTTTGGCTGGTATAAACTCTTTTGATGTCTGTATTCTCTAGAGTTGATTATAAATTTCATTTACTTTTTAAATCTATTGCGTCACTGCTTTTGCAATTACCTGTTGTAAGTTGTTAGTCTTGTCAGGAGTCTCTAATTTATGGCTTTAGTGATTCAGAGTCTTATTAGGTATCTATGTTGGGTAGATTAGTTTTAGAATGTCTCCATGAGAATAAAATTTAGATTTGATATGTAGAGTTCTCTTTCTCTCTCTAATCTTTTCACTACATTGCTTCTTGGTTTCTCCTTTGCCTCTATGATTCCCTAGTCTTATCTTCTTTATGCTTCCTCTATAACTCTCTCTCTTGGTTTCTCTTTATTCTTTATATCCTTATGTAGCTTCGTTCTTATGTTCTTTCTTGTATTTCTACCTCTATCTCATCATATCACATATCTACTTGAACAAAATTAGCATGAAAGGGAACTTATCCCATCAAAGTGAATATCATCATCTTGTGTATACTGCAACACCATGCAATTATTTTAGATCAATTAATGTAAAAAGTTTCCAAAGCTTGCTCCCCCAGTTGTTGTCCATATTATGGTTTTGGTACAAATGACCACCACCACATCATGATCGTCGTCATCCTAATTCAAAAGTAGTTTTTACTTTTCATTCAAAAATGTAAGGGCCCAACACAGGTCTGCTTCATTTTTTCCATCTCAGATGGCTTCACTTTGTTGATGTCCATGTCACCTTTCTAAAACTTTGTTACTATTTCTATACTTAAAATTAACAAACATTAGAGCAAAAAAAATATAGTATTTAGGTATAGTATAGCAGAACTAAATTAGCACATAAAACAGCCAATAACAAATGCAGAAACCATCTTGGTTTTTCTGCACAACATACAATATACAAGCATTCTAATAAAAGATAAACCCACAATACACCTACAATCGCAAATTTTTGAATGTGCCTTAGCTTTTATGTTCCAAAAAGGATACCAACGATACACCTACAATATGTGCACCCAGCACCATGGCCAAGGGTAAAAAGTTAAAAATAAAACCCACAGCAATACAAATATTGCATTATACCCTGTCCATCCCAATTTAGTAAGTCATTTTCGAAAATCCAACTTTTCAAAGAGATCTATTTCATCCACACTAATAGGGTGTTAATTTCTAATTCCGGCGCTCATTCTACAGTCAATGGTATTGAATGCATTCACGTCATTTAAAAGGATAACATTGGAAAATCACAAGATAACATCACTTTTCGAAGTAGACAATCATTTTGAAACATCCCAAAATGGAATAGAGGACAGAATATGGTATGCGATGAACCGGGTATTAATTTCTAATTCCGGCACTCATTCTACAGTCAATGGTATTGAATGCATTCACGCTCATTTGGCTGGAATACATTGGAAAATCACAAGGTTACATGACTTTTCGAAGTAGACAATCATTTTCAAACATCCCAAATGGAATAGAGGACATATATGGTATATGTGGGAGCTGGATATTGTTGGTATATGTGCAATAAAGCCGAATGACGGTATGAGGACAGTCAAGGAAAAAATTTGTATTCGGCTCCATCCTGCTCGATCGCAAAACCAAATAGACGAATCGGCTGAAGAGCCAGTTGAACAAAAGCCGAATAAATAAACGTGCAAAGGATTGAGGGTGGGCCCGACCCTGAGGCCCAAAAGAAAAATATAAATAGAGGAGCATCATCCAAATAAAGGTATGTGAGAACAACTAAGCTTAACTTAAGATACAAGCAACCAAGAGAGTATACATTGACTTATCCGTCGGAGTGCTAATTCCGGCACCCCCGACCGGATTGTTCATTCATTTTCAGGTGACTAGCTGAGGATCAAGAGTGTCTTACAGGATCAAGAGAGTATTTCCAAACCATATCACCACAATTGGCGCCGTCTGTGGGAATACTCAAGTACATCCATGGCGGCGTAACGGAAGATCCTCCGATAGTCATTGACGAAACTACACCAAGAGATGACCTCACTCCAAGTAACATGCTGGGACCGGAGATTATCTCCGCGCGACGTGCCTTGAACTTTGACTTGGTCGCTCAGACCTCACCCTCAGCTTCAATGCATGAGACAATGCGGACGATTATGGATCAAGTAAAGCAAAATGAATAGCGGCTGGAGAACATGATGGTTGAGAATGAGCGCCAACGCCAGGATTTGGCCTTGAAGGTGGCGAAATCCAAACAAGCTGCATGCCAAGACCGGGATCAACCTCCGGGAAAGAAGGATGGCGTCGACGTCGACTTCAGAAACGCAATAATGATAGTGATTCGGACTCACCATCCCCGGAGCCCAGAAAGAAAGGGCGCGTTGATGTATCCAGCTCATCTAAAGGAAGTCTGCATGCGGGGAATAAGCGAAGAAGAAGTGATTCAGACTAAAAGGATCAACATGACCCCTTTGTGCGACGGATCGCAAGGGGAGTGCTACCCAAAAAGTTCAAAGCTCTATCGTTCATGCTATACGATGGAAAATCGGAGCCCACTGATCACATTCGTCATTATAAGCAAGCCACGACGATTCATGCAAACGACGAGGCCCTCATGTGTCGAATATTTCCGAGCAGTTTCGGATCATTGGCCGTCAGATGGTATTATAAGTTGGAACCGGCATTGATTAAGAGCTTCCATCAACTTCAAAAATCATTCAGGGCAAGGTTTATCACCAATGAGGTCCATCTGAGGCAAGCCGATTCTCTCTGGGCAATACAAATCCAACCAAGAGAAACCCTTCGTGCATATTCGGTGCGCTATTGGGAATGCTTTAATCTAGTGGATGACGCCTGCAATGACTCCATGGCCATCACCGCCTTTAAGATGGGACTGCACCTTGATAGTGCCCTCTGCAGCTCCTTGACCAGAATGCCCCCCAAAATAGTCTGGTCGTTAATGAAGAAAGTTGAAGAATACTGCAAAGTGGAAGATGATGCCCTGCGGGTCAAAGTTGGGCATAAGGCCAACAAAACGGCCTCATCTGAAATCGTTCAGCCGATAAACTCTGTACCATCACGAAGCCCTGAACCACAGAGTCGGGCTAAACGTGACAAAAGACGGGATTCATGTCAGTCAAATGACCAATTTTCACACCGAGCTAATGAACAACTTAAAGTAGATAGCAGGCGCATAAGGCGCACAGACAAGAAATATACGGAGTTGTCGGCGCCAATCAACGCGGTTATGTCTAAAGTTTAACACCTTCTGTTCTTTAAATGGCCATCCAAGATGGTGGGACCTCCTGACACGAGGAGACAGAATAGGCGGTGCGAATATCACAAATCCATGGTCATGACACCGACAGTTGTTATGCGTTGAAAGACCACCTTGAGGAATTGGTACAAGATGGTCGACTAATGCAATATGTCCGAAAGAACAATTCAACGAAAACAGTAGCTTTGCGGAAGGATTCACCTCCACTCGGCGTAATCCATATGATATACAGCTTGCCGACGGCATCCGCGGTACATACAATTCAGCCACATCCTATCCCCCAAAAGCAAATCATGCCAGCAAAACGGCCCCATGAAGTTGCGAGAATTACTTTCGATGATTCTGATTTGGCCGACGTAACGCTCCCCCACATTGATCCCTTAGTCATCGAACTACGCGTAAACTGATTCACCATTGAACGTGTTCTCATTGACCAGGGAAGTACTTCGAAAGCTATGTACTATAAGACCTTCATTAAACTCAGCTTCACTGAGTCGGGCCTGTCTCCCACTCATTATCCGTTATTCGGCTTCAACGCTAACCCAGAATATCCTTTGGACAAAATCACACTACCAGTTCGGACGGGCTCCCGATCAGTGGATGTAGAATTTTTGGTTGTCAAGCTTCCTTCGTTGTATAATCTCATCATGGGACAAACTTGGCTGCATACCATGCAGGTCGTGCCAAGCACCTATCATCAACTACTTCACTTTCTGACTGAACGCGGCATAGAGCAAATTCGAGGTTCCCAGAAATCAGTGCAGGCATGTTATCTTCTTGTTGCAAAGACACCGAGAGAGCTAAAAGTGAATTCAATTGAGGTGCCGGATCGGGAGAGCCTCGACGACGTTTGGCGACTCCCAAGTGAAAAGGCAACCGGAGCACTGGATCAGGTTGAAATTGACGGGAATCCTGACAAGTTCTTTATGGTCGGCGCTTCCTGAACAAAGTCGACAGACAGGAGCTCATTTCATTCTTACTCGACAACCTTGATGTATTTGCATGGTCACCATATGAGATGCCGGGGATGGATCCATCAGTGCCTCAGCACCGCTTAAACGTTGATTCCAAATGTAAGCCGATTATTTAGAAAAGTTGGCGGTCAGCCGCGGAACACACTGCTACCGTAGTTGAAGAAGTTGACCGGTTGCTTGATGCCGAGGCAATCCGCGAAGTGACCTATCCTACATGGCTATCGAATACTGTGGTTGTGAAGAAGAAAAATGGAACTTGGTGTGTTTGTGTGGATTTCACGGACTTAACTAGAGCCTATCCCAAGGATTGCTTTCCCCTCCCTAGAATAGACCAACTCGTAGATGCAATGGCACATCATCAACGTATGAGCTTTCTGGATGCTTACAGAGGCTACCATCAAATTGTCATGCATCCAGATGGCCAAGACAAAACCGCATTCCTCACCCCAAGAGGAACCTATTGCTATAAGGTTATGCCTTTCGGGCTGAAGAATGCGGGGGCAACCTACCAACGACTAGTCACTGCCATGTTCAAGGAGCAAGTCGACCGTACTATGGAAGTGTACATCGACGATATGGTGGTCAAGTCCAAGGAAGAGCAAACTCATCTAGCCGATCTGGAAGAGATATTCGACATTCTTTGTAAATACAAAATGAAGCTGAATGCTTCCAAATGTGCATTTGGCATCGGATCCGGTAAATTCCTTGGCTACATTGTTAACCACTGCGGAATCGAAGCCAACCCGAGGCAAATCACAGCAATTCTAGAACTCGGCTCTCCCCGGTCAGTCGAAGAGGTTTAGAAGCTGATGGGAATGGCTGCTGCTCTAAACAGGTTTATCAGTTGTTCCACAGATCGCTACTGACAATTCTTTCATCTCTTTCGGCAGGGTAAAGCTTTTGAATGGACTCTCGAGTGTGAAGCTTCTTTGCACGGTTTGAAGACTTACCTCCGATCAGTTCCACTCTTGACAACACCTTCGGCAAGTGATCTGCTCATTTTATATCTGGCAGTTTTCGACCAGGCCATTAGCGCCGTATTGTCGAAGGAAGAACTAGGGGAGCAACGACCAGTTTATTATGTGAGCAAAGCAATGGTTGATGCTGAAACACGTTACCTTCCGTTGGAAAAGCTCGTCCTTGCTCTCGTGATGGCAGCAAGAAAACTGATGCATTACTTTCAGGGGCATACCGTTGGGGTACTAATGGACTACCCCCTTGGGTCAGTACTCCGTAGTGTAGAAGCATTAGGGCGCGTTTCAAAATAGGCTCTTGAACTCGGCCAGTATGATATTCAATTTCTGCCCAGAACCTCAATCAAAGGGCAAGTGCTCGCCGACTTTGTGGCCGAATTCATTGGATGTCTCGCCGACTTTAAGTCTGATCAAATTCAACCTAAGCCGAACTGGAAAATTTACGTTGGAGACATTTGGCAGTTGTATTGTGACGGATCATCCAACCAATGTGGCAGTGGGGTGGGCATAGTGATCATGGCTCCTGACAGAGCAATAATCAAGTAGGCTGTCAAACTGGATTTCAAAGCATCGAACAATGAAGCTGCATACGAAGTATTGTTGACCGGCTTACAAAATGCATTTCTTCTTGGTGCTCAGCGTCTGCTTATCTTCTGCGACTCAAAACTAGTCATCAACAAATTGAAGGGGGAATACGCAGCCAAAAATGACCGTATGGCAGCCTAGATGAAAACGGCGAATTCATTGCTGGCAAAATTCAACCGTCATGAGTTGAACTAAATAACCCGGGATCAGAATACGCATGCAGACGCCTTGGCTTACCTAGCCTCTGCTATCAACTCAGAAATTAAACGGACAATTGAAGTAGGGTTTATCCCCGAGTTGAGCATTGCATCTTCAGAACCAGTTTAGGTCAACCTTATTGAACCAGGTCCGAGTTAGATGGACCCTATCGTCGCATTCTTGTCTTCAGAACAGCTCCCGATGGATAAGAAAGAAGAACATAAACTCTGAAACAAAGCCCTCCGATACTATTTGGATCCGCAGGGGAAGCTCTACAAAAAATCTCTCTTCGGGCCATACTTAGAATGTGTTCACCCAGATAAAGTCGAGGAACTTTTGGCTGAAATACATAGAGGCAGTTGTGGTGCCCATTCGGGCAGATGTTCTCTGGCTCACCACGCCGTATTGCAGGGGTACTATTGGCCGACCATGCGAACTGACGCGGAGTGTTATGTCAAGAAATGTGGTCAATGCTAGAAATTTTCCCCTTTAACTCACCTGCCAGCCGAGGAGTTAAATTCTATCACTAGCCCTTGGCTGTTTGCTCAATGGGGCCTTAATATCGTTGGACCGTTACCACGGGCCCCGGGCAACATGCGATTCCTAATTGTTGTGATGGATTATTTCACAAAATGGGTCGAAGCGGAGGCACTAACACACATTCGAGATTCCGACGTAAAGCGTTTTGTATGGAAAAACATCATAACAAGATTCGGCATACCACGAGCACTTGTTATTGACAACGGTACTGTAGACGCGCCCGCGAGGGACCCCGCTACAGTTCGGACTCGATTTGTGTCACGGTTCTTAGTCTGAACCAAAGAGTCCAAATCCGGCAAATCGTTTTGAGAAAACAGATTTTTGAAAGAAGTGCCAAACATGGACTGCTTTGCCAGATACAGAGTCGCCACCTAAATATTTTATTTTGGGAAATTTAAGAAACCCTGACTAGTTGCCTAAGGCCATGTGTCCGTCATCACCAAAGTTGCCTCGGCTCGGGAAGCTAGGGTACGATTGGGAATGTCAGCATGAGCACCCCTCTTGCCGATCCGAAGATGCCTCTTACTAACCGTGATATCCGTTTTTTGAAAACGTATGTGTTCTTATTCCGTTTATTTAGCCTAGAATACTACGTTATGCGCAACAGCAATACAATGTATAGACTAGATTGGCTAATTGGAAACCAAGCATTGCATATCCGTTTGTTTTGGAAAAAATGTTTTGGAATTTGCTTAACTTGCAAGTAGGCTAAAATACGGATTTCAAACGAGTTTTTCAACTCAAACAATTCACCTTCCCACAGGCATCAAACAGTTTATTAACACATAAGCATCTAGCCACATGGTAAGCATACTGTCATGATAGCATTCCACGCATGCGAGATGCTAAGAAGCATAACTACTTACATCGTTACTCGTGCCAAAACAAATAATAGTTAGCAAAATCGATGGTGATCCAGTTCATGTTAGAAATGGCTAAGTGCAACACATACAAGGATGCAATTAGAGTAGCTCGGGCTAACTTAAGTGCATGACATGTGAAATGTAATCAAATTGATGCAGCGTATTTCATTTGGAATTGATAGTCGAATGCAGTTAGCATGATGTACCGAAGCCCGGTGCATAGCAAAGATACATTACCTCGATGGACATGCCACAGCCCAAATCCGACACTAGCATAGAAGGTACATAGCTAAATAATTAAACATGCCCTAATCTTACTCCATCATTAAGTAGGCTAACATAAAAGGGAAAGAAAGAAGTGGGGGTTGGAAGACTTCACACACTTACACAATTATTTATAGATTCGTCCGTCGCTCAGGGAGGGACCCTAAAAAATAATACAGATAATTAACCTCAAGCTAATTAATTATTACCAATTACCCTAATTAGTTATCAAACTAACTAAGCTAGGGAAAAATATAAACCGCTCGAAGAGAGTTCAAAAGCAAATGCGTGCTCGGATCTTGCTCGAAGTGCCCGCCATGCATGAGGCTGCTCTGTTTTCCTTGATTATACTCCTCTGGAGGCTGCCAAGACCAGGATTGCTTCTCTGGATACTGGATGAATGCATCGGTGGGTAGAAACTCACTGGCAGTGGGCATGTAATCCCGCCGTGTGGTGAAGTCAGGCTATCGGCAGAGGGAGGATGTGGTCGGTCGCCTAGCAACTGCGGTCGGCAGAAAGCTCCTGCAGAATCTGCAATTGGCACAACAGAGGCAAGGCAGAGCATGCAATACATATGTCGAAGTAAGGCATATATGCCCAAGTCAATGGTCCCTGTATCATGTTTAATGGATCAAAGGGACAATGCTCTTGGTTCCTCTCAGACCATTCAATCGCGCATTTCCATGCGTGATGGGCCCAAAGGACCAAGTGTGCACAATTTTGATGTCAAATGCAATGCAAACCAACAAACCAAGTCCCAATTCCTATCACTAGATCAAGGGAGCAAGACCATGCATGCTAAATGTATGCAACCTAGGCTACAGCTAAGGATCAACAAATGGACATGCAGAGATGCACATGCAAGCATGCAAACAAACATGCAAGGTAAGCATGCGAGCAAACAAATAATGGACTTAAACAGATTTGGACACTCTAAGTAGGCCCAAAACAGGTGGCCAAAGGACCAAATAAAGGACTAAACACATTACACACATGCTACATGTTAAAGGGCCAACACTGGCCAAATGAAGACAACTCTCAAGCAATTTGAAAGAGGGTAATCATGGGCATATGCATCACGGTAAGCATTGAAATCAATGTAAAGATAGTGCCAAACAAAGCAAACAAAATAGACTAAGCATGCATAAATGGCCCAAGTACTTGAAGCAAGTCAAAGGGGCTTTGAACCATGACCAAGTCAGCCAAAGCCTCACAAGGCTAAGAGACTTAAAATAGGTTCAAGGCAGGACCTAGACCATGCAAAGGGGCCCCCCCTAGATTGGATCTAAGTGCTTCAAGATTCAAAGGCATGTACAATGGCCAAAACATGGAACATGCTAAGCACAAGCTTCAAAGCATTAAAGAGGTGTCCAAGGCAAGCATACAAGCATGTCAAAGGGTGAAATTCTGACAAATGGTCCCACCCACTAAATTAAGGCAAGGATACATGCTATGACCATTCATTACACTAAGGCCAATCAAGCAAAAAAGATGCAAAGGGGCTAACAAAGCAATGCCATGGCTGACCCAAAAACTATGACAGGACCCTCTAGCATGGTAAATAATGCATAGAAAGCTTCACAAACTAGACCTAAACAAGCTAGAACAAATTTACAACCTAAGGCATTGTTAGGGCCTAACATGGCATTACAAGGTAGGTATGCTAAGCATGCATGGTGTAATCAAAACCAACAATAAACAGAGGCATATTATGATATAATAGGCCGCAAAAAACAGCCAAGGCTGTCAACATGAAGCTTTAGCTAGATGCTCCCTCAATGAGGCCAAAAATGGTCTTTTCAAGGACAACAAGGAGAGGGGGGTGCCCTCTCCTTCTTGGGACTCACGCACCACACTCTCACCTCTGAAATCCTCAAGATTTCAGTGGTGAGGAGGCCCCAAAATCCAAGGTCTCGGAGCTTTACACAAAAAAGCACAAAATGAGGCCTCTCAAGGCTAAGAGGGTAAAACACCTCCAACCAGCAAACACCTAAAACAAACTATTTAGAGGGCCTAAATATAAACTTTTTTATATTATATCACCAAGCTCAAAAAACAATTTTAGAAGGTAAAAATACAATGCAAAAATGGGGATAAAGGGACTAGTGTTCTTACTCCGAAGACCCCTTCAACAATGGTGATCCAGCAACCCTTTTTAAGTTAACAACCAAACGCTCCAAAACCTCAAAACAACGCTCTTAGAACTCAGTAGTAAGGGAAGGTGAAAAACACTAATGTGTTTTTGTGCAATAGTAAGACACAAACGCACTTAAACACACACAAAGGTAAAGGAAGAGAGGTATAGAGATAGAATGTGTATCAAATCAACCTAAGACTAAAACCTTAATATGGTGTCGAAATCTCTGAAAGTTCTAACCCAAGCAAGGGGAGAGAAGGGCTCCTCTTATAGACTTTTTTGTCTTGTAAAGCTTAACAAGGCAAGCTTTAAAGAGAGAGATCCTCCATAGCACAATGCAATGGAGGGGAAGCCAAATGCAAGACCAGCTGTAATAAAATATCTGCAAAAGCAGATGAACAGTAGCCGGCTGCCTAAAAATGCATTTTTGGCAAAAAGGGGTGCGACCGACAAATAATGCCGACCGGCAATATACTATTGCGATGGCAGCAAAACAGCCGAGCGCGTGGCCTCTGGCCATGGCCGGTGATGTGTGGGGATGCTCACAGCATTCTCTGCCTTTCCAAGGCAAAAACAACAAGTGTTTGGTGCAAAACCCAGGAAAAACTAAACAGTCGATGTTCGGAAAGATACCTAGAGCAAGCGCGCGAGCGAGACATCCGGGAACTCAAACGAACACATAACATGGGATGATCACCGGTGTTCAGACGTGACGTCCAAGTCTTGAGGACGGTCAAAAACGGGGTGTCTACAGTTGCCCCTCTTTGACAGAACTCGAAAGTCATAACAATGACGGGAGTGAATGTCAAAGCCCAGAGACGACCCATTTTTGACAAGGCCAAAGACTCAGACAAACGTGCAAGACAAACGAGGTATGCGCCCGAAGGTAGGGGCAAAATGCAAGACAATGCACGAAGCCGAGCATAACTTATGATCATGCAAAGAAAAACTGTAACGAAGCATAACATGCGACAGTTTTAAGCTAGCATACACCAAACTACACTATAATGCAGAAAGGATGTAAGAGAATTATGCAATTCTCGATACGTCTCACTCGGAGGATACAATACCTGTGCGGCTCATCTGGTTGCACCAGCCTTAAATGAACCGTACATACAATATCGTGCCTGGAAAGAAAACAAACTTTACAGGTACAATGTGATTAACAATATGCGTATTAAAGTATTTGAAAATGCGTGACAACACAAAGCAGGTGGGGAACACGACCATGCTGTGAAAGCACAGACATGTAAGCGGAGCACGCGGTCTACGCGGGCAACGAAATTGATCATGAGCATGCGGTCTACGCAAGCGATGAGTTTGGACATAAGCATGCGGTCTACGCAAGCGAAACATGCGGTCTACGCAGGTAATGAAATTTGAACAATTATGCGGTCTACGCAAGCAATACATGCGGTCTACGCAGGTAATGAAATTGAACAAACATGCGGTCTACGTAAGCAATACATGCGGTCTACGCAAGTAATGAAATTGAACAAACATGCGGTCTACGCAAGTAATGAACTTAACATGCGGTCTACGCAAGTAATGAAATTGAACAATTATACGGTCTACGCAAGCAAGACATGCGGTCTACGCAAGTAATGAAATTTGAACAAACATGCGGTCTACGCAAGCAAAACATGCGGTCTACGCAGGTAATGAAATTGAACAATTATGCGGTCTAGGCAAGCAATACATGCGGTCTACGCAGGTAATGGGATTGAACAAACATGCGGTCTACGCAAGCAATACATGCGGTCTACGCAAGTAATGAAATTGAACAAACATGCGGTCTACGCAAGCAAAACATGCGGTCTACGCAAGTAATGGGATTGAACAAACATGCGGTCTACGCAAGCAATACATGCGGTCTACGCAAGTAATGAAATTAACAAACATGCGGTCTACGCAAGCAATACATGCAGTCTACGCAAGTAATGAAATTGAACAAACATGCGGTCTACGCAAGCAAAACATGCGGTCTACGCAAGTAATGAATTGAATACAATTATGCGGTCTGCGCAAGCAAAACATGCGGTCTACGCAAGTAATGTAATTAACATGCGGTCTACGCAAGTAACGAAATTGATTACAAACGTGCGGTCTACGCAGGTAATGTAATTAACATGCGGTCTACGCAAGTAAAGTGATTGATTACAAACATGCAGTCTACGCAGGTAATGTAATTAACAAACATGCAAAATGCAATGAGATGCGTAAAACAGCGCGATGCGTTAAACAACGCGAGTGCCCAAGACAGTGCAATGCGTGAGATGGCGCGATGGAATACAATGCACAAAACAGTGCGATACGCTAAACAGCGCAATTGATATGCCATGCACAAAACAGTGCGATTGATTTTGAAATGCACAAGACAGTGCGACTGATTTTGAAATGCACAAAACAATGCGATTGATTTTGAAATGCACAAAACAGTGCGATTGATTTTGAAATGCACAAAGCAGTGCGATTGATTTTGAAATGCACGGGGCAACTTTTGAATTTCGTAACAGCCAAAAGGATACGAAAAGGATACACCTTGCACGAATTCGAGCGCCACGCACAGAAGACACGACCCGAGGTCAAAACGGAGGCCGGCTGAGCGTCGGAAATGCACTGTTTTGCACTGTTTTGAGCACTAAAGGTTCTGGACCACATATATAACCCAAACAAGGGTGCAGGAGGCTCCAAAATCACTGTAGGAGGCCACCGGATGCCCACCGGCCATCAAAATGTATCACCGACCGTACACCAGTCATCATTCAATTTCATCGGCACAATATTTTGCCGACCGGCAAAGAGTGTGGCCGACCGGCAAAGAATTGCTTAATCGGGGTAGTTCTGTCATTTCGGCACGGGTCTTTTAAAATAGGGTTTCTAACCCTATTTTCTTACTTCCCCTTGGTCGAAAAACGCCTCTCTCTCTCTCTAGAGTGTTTTCCCGCCCTTGATTCTCTCATTTTCGTGCGTTCTAGCTCTCATTTCGTCGTTCAATTCGCGATCTCCTTCGCGTTTCGCACATTTTCAACCGAATGAAACTTCGTTTCGGTGTTTCTTTCTCGATTTTCGCCACTCGGGGCTTGTTTCCCTCGAGTTTTTCTCGATACCCGTGCCTTTTCCGCACTCCAACTTTTCCGACCCTCTCGGGGTTTGACTTTTCGTTGACTTTTCACCTTCTCGCCCGCTTTTTCATTTTTCGGCCATTTTCACATCCACTTCGAGATGGCGGACGACCTTCCACAGGGCGGAGCCCCTCCCAAGCACGAGATGGACCCCGAGGTCGAGCCCTTGCCACTCCGCGTCCGACCGTTCGATCCGGAGACCTACAGGCCCGCGGTTCACGAGATGCTCCCTGACGGACTACGCCAGTTCCGGAGCTTTGATAGGCACGTGCCTCCCGAGCTACTACTGCGTGAGCCTACCTCCTATCTGTTCTTCGGCGCTTCCGAGGTAACTTTCTTTCTCTGCTTTACTTTTTGCAATGTAGGATGCAAAACTGTCGTAGCTAGTTATGCTCTTTAACTGCTTAGCTCTGATATGCTGTATATTGTAGTTGATCGTAAGCATACGTGCAACTGATATCTGTTTGAGACTGACACATGCACACACACTGCACTGACTCCGAATCACCCGACCACACGGTGCACACTGTATTTCACTGCATACACACTGGTACCCGATATTGGCTTGAGTCTGAAAACATGCACGCATGCCATATTTGCACTGAACCATTCGAACACAGTGACGCATCCCACGTTGTACTTCACTGTAAGCACACCGGCACCCGGTATCTATTTGAATCTGTTAAAACTTGCACGCATGCTGTATCTGCCCTGAACCACCCAAACACGCTAACACATCACACGCTGTAGTTCACTGTAAGCACACCAGCACCCGGTATTTGCCTGAGTCTGAAAACATGCACGCATGCTATATACCCATATGCTCCTTAGAACTGCATTTTGAATATTGCCTTGCAATTGCTATTTTTGATTACAGGGGGATTCCCATACCATCCGCGGGTATGGGAACACCGGCGCTCGGGACTGGTACCTCGAGCTACCAGATGCGGTCCGTGACATTGTCGACGAGGCCGGCTTTGGCATCTTCTGCAGGGGGCTCTCTCGGCTGACTACCTGCAGGCCCTTGCTCGCTGCTCTGGCGGAGAGGTGGTGGGATACCACCGACTCCTTCCACTTCTCCGTCACAGGGGACATGACGATGACCCCTTATGACTTCTCGATGCTTACTGGCATTGAGGTAGGGGGTGATCCGATCCCCTTTGACACGGATATGGGTGAGTGGGACGCTGCCCAGCTGTACCTACTCGGTACCCAGCCTCCCCTCGCTCGAGCGGGGTTTGTTCGGTATGCGTGGTTTGAGAGCCACTTTCGGGTCCAGCTGGCCTTGGCAGAGGAGTCGCAGATGTCTTTAGAGGAGGTGGACCAGTATGCTCGGGGCTTCATTATCTTCCTCTTCGGGACGACCATCTTCGCCGATCGGGCGAACACCGTGCCCTTATGCCTGCTGAGCGCGCTGGTGGACGTTAGGCAGATCCGCCATTACGACTGGGCCGGTGCCGCTCTGGCCACATTGTACGGTTATATGAGCTCTTCCTCCCGCCTTAGCAGGCAGCTTCTCGGAGGCTACTGGCGAGCTTGGGAGGTACGTCTTCTTCCCATTTTACATTTCTGCTTCTTGCTTTCTGTATTCTGCACACTGCACATATACTGTACACTGCCCCATACTGACTGTACACTGCACACCCGGCACACGTATACTTTGCTTTACACTGACTGCACACTGCACACACTGTACACTCTGCACAATACATTGCACAACACACGGTTCTGCTATTTCTGCTTTATTCTGTATTCTGCCTTATCTGATAGTCATACTGATATCTGTTCCGCAGTTGTGGGTGTATGCCTACTTCCCTAGGCTTGCCCCAGTGCCCGATGAGGAGATCCCGCTCGACGTCCCCTTCTCTCATCGCTTCGATGTGCGATGCGTACGGAGACCACGGGAGTCTCTCATTTTCATCCGCGGATACTTCGACACCATCACCGCCGCGGAGGTATGTTCAACTTTTAGAGTTTATTTTTTGGCTTTGCTTAGCACTGTATGTTTCCGATAACAATAGATAATAAACTGCATTTCATTTTCAGATCACCTGGCAGCCTTGGGCTCCGTTACCGGCCGTGGTGAGAGATCATTATGAGGGCTCCAGGGAGACTGCCTGCTGTCGGATTTTGCTAGAGGGCCCGGTCTGTCGGGCTTGGTACCTGGGCGAGCGCTTCTTGCGTCAGACCCTAGGTTTACCGGAGCAGATAGTGCCGGGTCCGCCTCCCGGCCATATAAGAGACACAGAGATATTCACCGCCCGGGAGATGAGGGAGTACACCACCGGCTGGGGTGAGGAGCATCATAGAGGCGAGGGCGACTACACAGAGTACGTCTGGACCTATATTATGCGACCCTTGAGCGGTGGTCGCCGAGCTGAGGGGGAGAGGCTAGCGGCGCCATTAGCTGGAGCGGGGGCTGGGGCAGGCACATCAAGGAGGGCTCGAGGGCATGGCAGGAGCAGAGCTCGGGGGGGACAGGGGACTGGCTGGCCCGCCCTGCCCATTGCACTATCATATAGAGGGCAGGATGGGGCGATCTACCAGATCCCTTTTGCTCCTCCCCCGGTTGGTCATGAGTTAGCCGGCATCCTCGACTTGCCTCCGGTATGTATTACTTCATTCTGCATCTTGCATCTAGCATTTCATTTCAGTTTATTTGATATTTCGCGGAACACTGATGTATCTTCTACCCTTGCAGGCGTCCTCCGGGTACACCAGGCAGTTCGTGGAGTTGAATGCCTCCATGATGGGGATGCTGCAGCGGACCTTTGACCTCCTGGCCCTTTACAGTATTCCGGTATGTCCTTCTGACAATGGCCTCAAACCATTCATACGCTGCTTCACGTAATCTGATACATGGCACAACACCTGGCATACTGATCTCACAGCATCTGATACACTGCATACACTGCATTTATACACTGTACTCTGCTCTGATACATTGCTCACGGCATTCACACATTGTATACTGCATTCTGCACTGATAAACTGTTCACGGCATTCTGACACTGTACTCATACACTGCATTCTGCACTGATAAACTGCTCACGGCATTCTGACACTGTACTCATACACTGCATTCCGCACTGATACACTGCTCATAGTATACTGATGCATTTGCCTTTTGTGATTTTCAGCCTCCCTTCCAGATCCCTCCGGTGGGCGGCGCTCCAGCTGGGCCTTCTTTTCCTACTCGGGGAGGGCGTGGAGACACTGCACGTCCCCGTACCAGGGGAGGGCGTACTCATGTCGGGAGTAGTTCTCGGGCGCCGACCCCCGATGATGATGATGATGATGATGACGATGATGAGTCCGAGGCAGAGGCAGAGGCCGGGTCATCTGAGGAGGCTGGAGATGACTCAGACTCAGGCTCAGACGGCGATGCTGATGATGCTCCTGGACCTTCGTCCAGGAAGAGGGCGAGGGCAGACCTCCGGGCTCGAGACTATTGATGATGACCCAGATTGCTGCTTTTTTTTCTTTTGTACTTTTTTCTTCTTTTTTTTTCTTTGCTAGTAGTTAGATTACCTTGTACTGCCTCAAGCAGATTTTTGTTTTCCTCAAAACTTTGTACTTAAAAAAAAGATTATGAAATGAACAAACTTTTTGCTTAAAAAGTGTTACATTTACATATCTATGATCATGCATCGCATCACATCATGTTACACCTCAATGTAAATGGAATTGATCTGTGGTCTGAATGTTGAGCACTTGTATTGTAATAACAAGATAACCAAACCAAGTAACAGCAAAGCAACCCATACAAACCACTGCTTAACCTGAACACACGG
>NW_021025142.1:24499-83149 GCF_004153795.1 Camellia sinensis | reverse complement strand
TCTGCTCTCCTCGAGGGCGGTTTACTGTTTTTCCTAGCCTTAGTTTGGTTTGTTAATTATTTAGGCCAATTTGTAATAATTATATCTTGCGTAGTTAGTTATTTGTAATATTATTCGGTCCTCCGAGCGAGGGCAAACTTGGTAATAAGTGTGGATGAGTGTTGTTGCATGTCTTTCCAATCCCCACTTCTTCTTCCCTTTATTTACCTGCTATATGGTAGACTAGGGCATCTTTTAAATCAGCATACCTTAGCTATGCAATGCGTGCATCCAGCATTTGTCTTACATGGCACCGGGCTCGGTACATTCACGCTAACTGCTTGTATTTAATTTCAAATGATATGTGATAGTTGTAGCATTTCACGTGCCATGTTTAGGTTAGCCGAGCCTACTTTTAATGCATCTTGCATGTGGTTGCATTAGTCAACTTAACTGAACTAGGGTTCACGCGATGTTTGCTAACTTAAGGTTTTGAATTGTTTTGGCACGGAGTACATGTGAGTGTTTTCCTGCTTGAGCATACCGATGCGTAAGTGAATGTTGCCATGATAGTATGCTACTATGTGGCTAAGGCTTGATATTGAGATAAACTTGTTTCTATGCCGTGTGAAGTGGATTGTTGGTTGGAAAAACTCGTTGGAAATCGTGTTTTACCCTCACGTTTGCGAATAGCAAATTCCAAAGCGCTTTTCAAAACAAAAGATATGCAATGCTTGTTTCCAAACTTGGCAATCTAGTCGTATACTCTTTTGTTGGTCGGCATAACATGTAATTCTAGGCAATAACCGGAATAAGAACACATTAACGTTTTCAAAATCGGATATCATGTAGTAGATGCCGGTCTTCGGACCGGGCGAAAGGGGGTGCTCATACTGACCTTCCCTTGATCGTACCCAAGCTCCCGAGCCAACAACTTTGGTGATGACGGACAGGTGGCCTTCGCAACCGAGTAGGGTTTTCCTTAAATCCCCCATTAAAAAATATTTAGGTGGCGACTCTGTATCTGGCAAAAGCAGTCCATGTTTGTCACTTTTTTCAAAATCTGTTTTCTCAAACATTTGCTGATTTTTGGACTCTTTGGTTCAAGATTAAGAAACCGCAACAATTTAAGAGTCCAGCTATAGTGACCCCAAAATGAGCAAGACGGGACTCACCCTCCCGGGGCGTTCGGGACGGTTCTACAGGCACCCTCAAGTTGGGCTAAGAAAACATGATTTCCAACTCTCAAGTGGCTTAAAACTCTCAATTGGTGAATCGGTTCCAATTCAAATAACCCAAACCTTCACCCACAGGCATTCAGGCATTATATCACATAAGCAAAATGGCTTCATGGAATCATGCATCATGGCAGTCACTTCACAGATGCAATTGATGCAAAGCATTTATAATACTTTAGCCGAGTACTGCAAGCCAAAGAAGAGCTAATTAGAAATCATACATGAATCCTAACTATTGCTGGAATGCCTGATGCAACACTTGCAAAAATGCAACTAAGATAGGCTCGGCTATTCTAAAATGGCTATGAAATGCAACAAGCTGATGCACATATTCAACTCGAAATTGAATACAATGCAGTTAGTATAATGCGCCGGCCTGGTGCATTGCAAGACAGAAAATGGATGCAGCATGCAAGCATAAGTATGCTAATTGAAACGTGCCCTAAACTAACCATCATAAGTTGGTAATTAAAGGGAGAAAGATGTGGGGTTGGAAGACATGCATCACACACACACGCACACTTATTAACATTTGCCTCCTCGGAGGGTTCGAATTGAAATAGTACAGATAACTAGCTAATCTAAGCTAATTAAACTAATTATTTACACAACAATAATTAATTAACGAGATTACACTAAGTAAGGGAAACTAGCATTGCAAATTAAAAAAAAACTTGCTCAGCTCTGTTCCGAATGATAGGGATGCATGCATACTCAAGTCGCCTGTCGGGAAATCCATCACGATGCCCCGATTGCCTCTATTTGCAACTGTCCTAGAACACATGTACAAAGTTCAGAAAGTTGTGACCTAGTTTTTGCTACTAGTTTCCGGTTTGCTGCAACAGAGAGCGAGAAAGGACATGGCCAATATTTCAACATAGTGTGCATGGACCACTCTCTCCATCATTGACAAGCTCCTAGGGAGGTTCCTCGATCCTTGTGCCACCAATCATGCATCTCGATGCATGATGGCCGAGGAGCTGGTTGCACAACTCGATGTAAAATAAATGCACATATAACACAACAAGGCTAAACACCATCATGGGTAATGCGAGTGTTGGCGACGAGAATCGAGGCATGTATTCAGCACTTGGAGTATGAAACATCCTTCGCTTCCCGTGTTTTGGACTAAACCCTACTCCAAACAATATGTAACAACTAGCATTGCAATCCTAAATGAAAATGCAACTAAGACATGCAAACATGAAGAAATGACTGCAAAGATGTGCAACTAGGCATACGCAATGCTATGAATAAGAATGGATACTCAAGCACACGAAACTAATGGCATAACACAATTGCACATATGAAGACTATCAATGAGACGATTCAAGGCATACAAACAATGCAATGGTCAATCATGCAACACGGACTACATGGCATATACAATGCAAGTGGACCTAAACTAAAATAATGGGCCTCAGCCCACTCAATCAGTGGCCAAAACATGATGAAATCAAAGCAACAAGACACACATAAGCATACACAATGCAAAGGATCGAAACCTAATGCATCAAAATGCCAGCTTACCAAAGCATGAAATGAGAAATATAGCATACAAATATACATTTTCTAGCTCTAAATGATATGCAAGATGGGTCCCGAATCATGCAAATATGTCACCAATGCATGCTAGATGGCCTGAATTACCGAAAACTAGTGAAGTGCTACGTAGAGGATATACACAAGCAATGCACAAGATGAAAAAACCAGCCCAAATAGACCTAGCAGTCCAAGACATGGAAAAATGGACCCCTAAGATGATGGCTCAAAATGCAATAGAAAATGAAGCTCAGCTAAGGCTCAAAAATAAGGCATACGAGCACAACTCTCAAACGCATATGGAGGAGGATGAACATTGAGAATATGGAAAGTTATATTGCTCTGAAGATATCATGCTTGATGATGCCCAAACATGTCAAGGCCCAAACAACGCATGCTAATGGACCCAATATGCAAAGCTATGACGCTTAAATGTGAACTATGGCCGTATACAACAATGCATGCATGACCCAAAACATGTCAAAACAGAGCTAAGGCTGCCCAAAAAAATGAATTAAAATTAGTTTGGATATGGCCAAAATATGCTAGGAAAAGGCCAAAACACAGTGCAATACAAAGCTATTGAACCATGATTTACACTACAAACCATATGAAAACACATGAGCAGGCCACCAAACCAGTCAAAAACAGAATCATGGGGCATGTCAGAATGAAGCCCAAAAAACCCACGGAAACTTTGACAAATGCATGCCAAGAATGACATCCCCTTTTTATAGGCTATAAAGAGGTTGTCTATACATGCAAGATGGACACCCAAATGGAAAAAGGGCTCTGAAGAATCCTATGACAGGTTCTAAACCCACCAAAAATGGCCTGAAACATGGCTTGGAAGCATGCGAATTAAGGTCTCTTGTTGGTCGAATATTGCTAGTAAACAAGGACAGTGGTGAGAGGGTCCACCCCTCTCTTTTTTATGATTTTGGTGCTCAAACAGCATAATACCACTGAAAATCTACTGGATTTCAGTGTGTCAAAGGCAACAAAGTTTCAACACAAAGCCCTAATGCATGGCTCAAAACAAGATGAAATGAAGCATGCAAGGGGGTAGGATGACCCCAACAAGAAAAAAATGGTCTGGAAACAAACATGTTAAGGACTTCAAAACAGACTGTTCAATTTATGACAAATCCAAATATGCTGCAAGTAATGCTGAGGAGATGAAGCAAAATAAAGACCAAAAGAGGAAAAGAAGTGTTTACCCTTGAAGCTCAGCAAACTCAGCAGTTTTGAAAGCCAAAAAAAACTCAAGACCTTAGGACCTCTCAAGACCTTCCAAGAGCTTAGTTGGTGTTGGCAGTGTGGGCTAAGAGATGTAGTAAATGTGCAAGAAACCATGGACTTTTTTGAGACCAAATAGAGAGATATATAAGAGGGAGGTTGTTGATGCCTTAGTCAAATTTTCTGAACCTTTGCAAATGAGGGAGAGGGTCTCTCTTATAGTAGGAACACAAAGGTTTCAAGCTTCTTCAAGAAGCTTGTGTTAAGTCCAGCTTCTTGAGGAAGCTATAGCAAAAGGGTCAAGCTTCTTGAGAAGCTAGAGGGCAAAGGGCAAGCTTCTTCAAGAAGCTAAAAAGGGGTCAAGCTTCTCTTAGAACTTACAGCAAAGGGCCAAGCTTCTTTTTTAAGAAGCCAAAATAAGGTTGCCAATCCTCCATACACGTGTATGAGGCTATGCCACTCTGTTGCCCTCCAGCTGCACAGTCGCACACACTCACAGAGACAGAAAATGGGAAGTAGCCGACCAGTTCAAAGTGTCGGCCGACCACCTGCCCTGGTCAGCCAACCAGGGTCAAAAGGTTTGAGCTTGAATAGCTGGTCGCAGCCTCTAGGGGTGGGTCCTCCCAACTCCAATGCAAGTAGTGGTTATGGTGTGGTGGCATGGAGACCAGAATTGTGCTCAAAAGTCAAGGAGGCTAGCTTACCTGACATGAAAAATTCGGCACGGGGGAAAAGTGGTCTCCAAGAAGAAAAGGTGGTCTCCCATCCTGTACCACTTTCCAAACAATTGAAAATAGGGATCCATGCCAAAAATGAACCAGACGGATGCACAAAACGAGGTTCTGGTCCAAACGCGCAGCCGGGTGCCCCGGAAAACTGACTGTTAAGCATCGAAAGTGCCGTGCGACACAAGGTGGTCTCCGGCCACAGTGTTCCTCTAGAGAGAGGAACAAGGTGTTGCACAACTGTAGGAAACGGAGAAAGTTAAGCTCCATAAAACCGAGGCGCACATGGCCGACGACTCCAAAATCAAAAACTTGGTCCCCAAAACTGGAACGTGGTCTACGACCACGAAAAGTAGCCTACGGCCACTAAGAGATGGTCTACGAGACCTCTCTCCTCCCATCAGGAAGCGGGAAAACTGAACCTGGGTTCGCAAATCGAGACAAAGCACAAAAGATCCCGAAGTCCGGAGGCAAGCTCTCATCTGAGAACTCCGTCACCTCAAAACGAGCACAAACATGCGCAATCATCGAGCGCCTTCATCGATGACGTCTGAGTCTTAAGTTTTGGTCAAAAAATGGGTGTCTTACAGGGGTCAACAAACGATCAATTCATTGCTTCATAATTCCATAATTCACAATCCAATTTGTATTAGTTTCAGTGACTCATGCACAAAGTATCATGGTTAACCAAAGTCTTCAGAATATTGAAGTGGATTCTAGATACCAGATTCATCGAATCAACCAAAGTTAGCATCAAGCCAATCAATTTCTAACACAATACACGGTCCTCAATTTCTTTCGAATAGTTTACGGTTTATAGTTCAGTCCACATTTCAAATCCCCTATTTCTATTCAGTCTGTCATATTATCTGATATCGTCAAAGCACAGCAATGCATATACAAATCCCATGATGTCAAAAAAAAAAAAAAAAAAAATGGACATATCAAAGGAGGTCAATCACATATTAGCACAATTTACACATCCCTAGAGTCCCAATTACAGAATATAATGGCACTGAGAAGTATTTACACAGACGTATGAATTCACACAACTTTCGGATTAATCAAGGTTTTTCCAAAGCTCCTTTGATGCTAATAACTCCACATAATACCAAAAGGATGACATTCTGACAAACAAAAGGAATAATCGTCTCGGATCAAGGCACCCCTGTCACAACCGTCGGTTGGCCGGACTCGAGATCGATTAAACAAACCCACTCGGTACAAAAACGTCGGTGGCAAAAGAGATGACTCAACAAAGGTGCTCATAGGCTTAACGTCCCCTAGCACGATAAGGACGCCAGATGTCATCAAAACAAACATAATACCACTCACCCAAACCAGATTTTCAAAACTCCGATAAACACGAAGGTAACTACCCTCCCATACAAAACATTATTACTGATCAGCAAGGATGAAAATGTTCAGTACTGCTATAGTCAAATCAATCTGCCGCCATCTCTAATAGCGTCAAACAAACAAGAATGTGACAATTACACAAGCTATTCCATAAAACTCCGCAATCACTGGATTTGCCAATTCCGTTCACTTGTAAACAGTATGTCTTCAACAACTATAGGTCGTTCTTCATTGAGTGTTCACAGTTAGAATCGATCTGTTGATAGCCCACAAAAGGTCTTTTCAAAATGAGTCAAGTATTCCAAATGGATTCAAGTTTGTTTGGGTCTAATCAGTTTTTCTACCAAGAATAATCTGGCTATTTATTTACAAGTAATCCTTAATCCCCCTCTACAAATCAAACTTAATAGAGGTTTACCAATCAACCATACAACGAGTCTAGTCAAATTTAAATGAAACAAATCCCTCAAATCATATCCAATGAGGGTTCTATCAAGGCATATAAACAAAGGTTCTATCGATCGAATCAGTAAAAAGTGCTCCAAATGGGTACAGGGTGATAGTTCAACAACTGTCTAAGCTCATCACAACTGCCATAACAAGGATATCTCAAGTCGAAGTACAATATGGCATGTCCAACATAAGTTCCGGGTAGTTACATATACGTGCAATTAATTAAATAGAAGGTATGTGTCAATAACCAATTATTAGCAGTTCATCAAATTAAGTCTTAGATGCAAGCAATGGTATACACAGTAACACATTAACAAAGTTCGTCGATTACTGCATTATATAGGATTTGTCAACGTAGAAAGTTCCAAATCAGTCACAACAACATAGTGACGAGCAAGCTAATATATCACATAGTCCAGTCATTTTATACCAATCAAAGGAATACATGAATCTCGCAATTTTAGAGTTTCCTCCTTTAGGGTTTCCAACTCGGTCAACAATCACAGAGTTCATCAATATACCCAATACATATTTCACAATTTCCCAAATGGAGCACATTATATATTCAATAAATACAGTTCCATCTTATGTGGTCCTGACCAATCCAAACACCAGGCAACAATTAGAGGCAATGCTTGATGCGAATTCAAACCAATAAACCCCATGCAAGGTTTTACACATGCACTAATTCAGAATCAATCACATAAGCCATTCTTATATAAGCAGTATAGATACACTGAGGATAACAGCCAGTATTTTGCGCGATGTTCTGGGATAGTCTGAATTACTCTACCTGATGGCAATTCCTACCATTCGGTGGGATCTAGCTGAGGCCAGAAGATCTATTCATAACTTCGTTCAGTCGGGAACAGTTCCGCACCATACGTTCATTCACCACACCTATAACAAACCTAGAAATCCGATAACAAACTCCTCAATTTCTTCACTGGTGTGCAAAGGTTCTGCTCGTAGAAACGAAAATGGATTGTGTTTTTAAGGGATCTCGGCCATTTCTTGTTACTTTCTTCCAGTTATGCAATACTCCTCGGGATCACCTACATATATATATATATATATATTAAATAGTGAGCTAAAGCTCAGTGAATAACAACTATGTAAAGGGGTTATGAATGATGTCTTACTATGATTGAAACAGTCAATTTTATCAATAAATCATTACCTCAATCAGTATTTCATAACATATCAGTCATTTTGAATCATAGCTATCATACATGGTACATCCAATAGCAGAACAATACAGTAAGTCTTAAAGACCGAAATAGTCATGTATGATGGCCATCAATTCAGTAAACAGTAGTTCCAAAGATTGGAACTAACAGAGACCTCTATAACAGCAATAACAGTAACAATAATAGATGTTATGGATGCCACGAGTA
Organism: Camellia sinensis; assembly: GCF_004153795.1. Classification (NCBI taxonomy): domain Eukaryota; kingdom Viridiplantae; phylum Streptophyta; class Magnoliopsida; order Ericales; family Theaceae; genus Camellia; species Camellia sinensis. The sequence continues at coordinate 75,217 of NW_021025142.1, read as the reverse complement.
CATTTCATAAATAAGGCAATCATTCATTCAGTTAAAAAGCACAATTTCAAAAATAGAGCATTTTATAATTCATAAAATACTTATATCTTGAACATAACTTTACAAGGTTGTTACTCACAGTTGGCTCCTTGAATCATGTGATTAGAATACGGCGTCTGACCTACATAGACACATTCAAGCACAACATTTCAAAACATGTTTAATTCATTTAGTCGGTTCTTAAACCTATTCGGTTCATTCATTACTTATTCATTCAATTATTCCTATTTATTCTTTAATTTCTCTCGTGTTCATGATGTGCATATGAATTTGAAATACACGCAAAAACCATGCAAATGGAAGCCCGAAAATCAAAAAAATGGAGAGAAAACGAAACGGAGGTTAGCCTAAAAACCGCACGTACGGAGAGACCGGCCACATGTGCAAACCACCATCGCATGCGTGCTCCACACATGCAATAAAAATAGAATGTAAACTGGAACAGAGGAGGCTAGCCGCACATGCGGTCTGGGTTTTCAAAGAATTCGAATTTTAGCTCAATTTTTAGAACTCAATGTTTGTAATTTAAACTTCAATTTCATTCATTTCAAGGCCCAAAACTCTTCAAAAACATCTTGAATTTAGCATATCTAATTTTAAACAAAAATCATAACTTCAAATCAAAACTGAAATGCCATGCAAAACTTCAAATTCTTGAATTGAAGTATACGATCACCAAAAATATGCATACATGAGTTCTAATTCAAAATCTTTGAAGTCTTCTCTTCATTTTTCATGAACCATGCAAGAATTTGAATTGGAAAATTACAAAACATGAATACTTTGAGTTCTAATTTCAAAATCCATGGAGTTTTCTTTTCAAATTTGGAGAATCATGCAAGAAATCAAATGTGTGAACCAGAATTCCATGAAATGAAGTCATGCGTGTCAAAATCTCGAGTTAAATTCTTCAAATCTAACCATGCATGTCATGATATGAACTCAATTCTTACAATTTCTTCCTTATCTTGTTCATCCATATATTCTACTTCATAAAATTACCAATTAAGCTTGATTTCTTCTTAATTAAACTTAAATTCCATAGATTCATAAGTGTAACATCTCAAATTCATGAAATTAAAGAAGAATTCCTACCTTAGATGGTTGAATTGTTGAAGATTTGCTTTATTCTTCCTTGTTCTTCTTCTTCCTCTTCTTAAGTTCGCTATAACTCCTCCTCAAGTTGTATTTCTCTCCAACAAAATGGACTCATTCTCTCTCTTTAACTGCTCTCTTTCTTTTATTAAGTTGATGAGTGGCTTAAGAAATGTAATTAAGCTCTAATTCCCTAAGCTTGATTAATTATAAGGTTTAATCATAAGGTTAAATTAAATTATCAAATTCACCTTGATTAAATCAATTCTCATCATAGTCTAATTTAAATTAAACTAAATTTAATCATATTAATGTGAATTAGGCTCTAATTACCTTTCCAAATATTTAATTTTAAACTTGTATAAATTACTGATTCAGATAGGTTCAATTCATATCCTATACACACCTGTTAACCGTAATACAATTCAAATCACACATGGCACATATCACAATTAAAAAAGACTTTCTTCACAAATGGTGGACCAGCTGGTTCTTCAAGCTCAAAACCACTCAAGAACACCAAGAACAACCCTTTAGAACCTCAGTAGCTAAAGGAAGGTGAAACACTATGTGTTTGTGTGCAATAGTAAGACACAAACGCACTTAAACACACACAAAGGTAAAAAGAGAGAGGTATAGAGATAGAATGTGTATCAATCCTAACCCTAGAACTCAAAACCCTAATATGGCTGTCCAAAATCTCTAAAGTGTCTAACCCTAAGCAAGGGAGAGAAGGGCTCCTCTTATAGAACTTTTTGTCTTGTAAAGCTTACAAGACAAGCTTCTAAAGAGAGAGATCCCTCCATACACGTGTATGGAGGGGAGCCAAATGCAAGACAGCTGTAATAAAATATCTGCAAAAGCAGATGAACAGTAGTCAGCTGCCCAAAAATGCCATTTTGGCAAAAAGGGGTGCCGACCGGCAACAAATAATGCCGACCGGCAATATATATTGCCGATGGCAGCAAAACACCAGCCGGTGGCCTCTGGCCATGGCCGGTGATGTGTGGGGATGCCTCACAAGGCATTCCCTGCCTTTCCAAGGCAAAACACAAGTGTTTGGTGCAAAACCAGACACCAAACAGTGGAGTTCGGAGATCCTGAGGCAAGGCGCGCGAGCCGAGACCTCCGGGAACTCCAAACGAACACAAACATGGATGATCACCGGGTGTTCAGACGGTGTCGTCCAAGTCTTGAGGATGGTCAAAAATGTTGTGTCTACAGGTACCCAGTTTGATTGTGGCGTGTATCAGGAATTGTACGACACTTATGGTATCTGGCCCTACTTTTCCTCGCCGGCTTACCCCCAGAGCGATGGTCAAGCGGAGGACACCAACAAGGTTATTTTGGACGGCATCAAGAAGAGGCTGGAGAAAGCTAAGGCAGATGGGTCGAAGAGTTGCCCAGTGTTTTGTGGGCTCATTGCACTACTCTGAGGTGATCCACTGGGGAAACGCCGTTTGCTTTATGCTTTGGAACCCAGGCAATCATCCCTCTGGAGATCGGCCTTCCAACCTTGAAATCGAAATTTTTTGATATGGGCCAAAATGACATGATGTTGGTCTTGGACTTGACTCTGATTGAAGAACGTCGAGACCATGCCCTGACATCAATGGCACGGTACTAGCAACAGCTCGCTAAGTCGTATAATCAGCGTGTGTAGCTACGCCGTTATATGCCAGGAGAATTGGTCCTCAAAAAAGTACTTCCTACTGCCAGGAATCTGGCTGACGAAAAATTGGTTCCTAACTGGGACGACCCCTATCAGATTGATTTAATCGCAGGAACAGGGGCATATCGGCTCAAAGACATGGATGGAAGAAGCTTACCGCGCCCATGGAATTCCACACACTTGCGCAAGTTTTATCATTAACTTGTACGGCACGACATCCTATTTTGATTTTATGCCGTGTGTATCTTTCTTCTTTCAATATAATGTCCTTTTTCCCAGTGATTTCTGATTGTTTGAGAAAGCCTCTAAATTCGGAGCGCCCTTCGTGCATGACGTGATTGGCCAAAGCATAAAGACTCCGAATTTAGAGCGCCCTTCGTGAATGACACGATTGGGCCGAATAAAGCCTCCGAATTCAGAGCGCCCTTCATGCACGACGCGATTAGCCAACGCAAAAAGCCTCCGAATTCAGAGCGCCCTTCATGAATGATATGATTGGGCCGAATAAAGCCTCCGAATTCAGAGCGCCCTTCATGCACGACGCGATTAGCCAACGCAGAAAGCCTCCGAATTCGGAGTGCCCTTCGTGAATGATATGATTGGGCCGAATAAAGCCTCCGAATTCGGAGCGCCCTTCATGCATAACGCAATTGGCTAATACATAAAACCTCTGAATTTGGAGCGCCCTTCGTGAATGACACGTGTGGGCCTAATAAAGCCTCCGAATTCGAAGCGCCCTTCATGGAAATCACGTTTGGGCCTAATAAGCTTCCGAATTCGGAACTGCCTTCATAAAAATCACGTTTGGGCCGAATAATCCTCTGAATTCATGAATATTATGACTGACAAGCACAAACACAGTTGACAAAAAATGGAAGATGATCATAGTTGAATTTATAAACATAAATTGAAATAACATGCAAACATTTACAACAATATGTTTCATTGAATTAATCAACAATACATAATTCGCTTCTAATATACATTAGAGCGGTACAATATGTTCAGTTTTATTCGGCATCCCCCTCGTCATCGCTTTTCTTGACTTCAAAAGTCGCAAAGGGAAAATGATGACCCTGATATAACTGCAACAGTGAATCAACCCCTGCTGCCCGAAGAGCCTCTGTGGCCTAGAGAGCCTTGATCCACTCGTGCTTAAATCCACGATTCTCGCATCGGCATACCTCTTCGCCGAGCTTTTCCTTAGTCTTATCTTTCCCAACTTTTCAACTGTCATGGAAGCCATGTTCATAAGCCCTGGTCTTTGCAGCCTTTATTGCAAACTTGCTCGCCGTATCTCGATCAGTAATCGCATGACTTACAAGCTGTTGGGTCACCTTTTCTTCCACAATCGGGTTAGCATGGCCGGCCGACTGTGTGTCAACAGTTTTGACCTTTCGTAGTTCACACTCCGCCTTCTCCGTACGAGCTTCTAAGTTTCGAATGCGTTCATCTTTCTACTCTATCTCCCGTCACGCGGCACGTAGACGCATACCGATTTCATAGGCTGTATACAGCCCTTTCACCGCTTCATGAATGCCCTCCCAAAACACTTCGAAATCAGGTCGACCGACCATCGACTGCTGGACTTTTGGTGGAAAAATCTGTCGAGCGAACTCGACTGCCACATTTGGGTCTTGAACAATTGAATCTGCTTCCATCATTAGTTTGTTCCCCACAAAAATCGCAAAACTTAATGGCCCAACGTCACACTGGTTTGTCCTCTCGAGCGTGGTAAAGGGGAGTTACCCCATTGCTGTTTTTCCCTTCTGGGTGACCTACTTCGACGACGTAGGGACTGGCGTCTTTCATGCTCCCTCGACGTCCTACTCCCCGTGCGCATGGGCTCACCACCTCGATTCATCTCTGCGTCCAACTCCGTCAATGTTCTCCCTTCTCCCCCGCTGTTGAAGAATAATCTTCTTGCCATCCACAGTCGTCCACACTGCTCTTTTCCTCCCTCAATTTATGGGCTCTGAACGCAACAATGGCCCCTTCATGCATCCAACACCCACCCCATTTATTCCTTACGAGTGCAGTACCCTCGAGGCAATCTCATCAATGCTAAATTTCAAAACCTTTCACCAGATTCGATCAGGCTCTACTTGGCCAGATTGTGTGCCTTAGCCACTCCATGAATTAATAGCGTTCGGCGTTCCAGTTCATGCATTCGCTGGGGCAAGGGAAGATTCATTAATCTAATCAGCCAAACGATTCATTAGTCTAATCGGCCAAATGCCGAGGCCGAAAGCCGATCAGGTTGTGTACCCTAGCCACTCCATGAACTAATCGCATTCGGTGTTGCTATTTATACTTTAGCTAGGTCATGGACATTAATCTAATCGGCCAAATGTCCAGGGCATGGGCATGTACTTTAGCTGGGTCATGGTTGATCATCTTGTGTGCCCCAGCCACTCCATGAATTAATAGCATTCGGCGTTCCAGTTCATGCATTCATTAGGGCAAGGGCAGATTCATTAATCTAATCAGCCAAACGATTCATTAGTCTAATTGGCCAAATGTCGTGGACGAAAGCCGATTAGGTTGTACGCCCCAGCCACTCTGTGAACTAATAGCATTCGGCGTTCCTGTTCATACTTTAGCTGGGTCATGGACATTAATCTAATTGGCCAAATGTCCAGGTCATGGGCATATACTTTAGCTGGGTCATGGTCGATCATCTCATGTGCTTCAGCCACTCCATGAATTAATAGCTTTCGACGTTCCAATTCATGCATTCGCTGGGGCAAGGACAGATTCATTAATCTAATCAGCCAAACGATTCATTAGTCTAATCGGCCAAATGTTGTGGCCGAAAGCCGATCAGGTTGTGTGCCCCTGCCACTCCATGAACTAATAGCATTCGGCGTTCCTGTTCATACTTTAGCTAGGTCATGGACATTAATCTAATTGGCCAAATGTCCAGGTCATGGGCATGTACTTTAGCTGGGTCATGGCCGATCATCTCGTGTGCTCCAGCCACTCCATGAATTAATAGCGTTCGGCGTTCCAGTTCATGCATTCGCTGGGGCAAGGGCAGATTCATTAATCTAATCGGACAGACGTTGAGGCCTTGAGCCAATTTACTCGTTATTTTATCGAATATTCATGTACCTTTCCAAATTGTTAACTGCTGATTCGTTATTTATTCGGTTAATTTATCGGATGTGTAATTTACTCATGCCGTAGACAGAAAAGCATAAGGGGATTTTCATTAATAAATTGAAGACAAATAGTACATGCAGTAAACTGAAAAGCATAGGAAACTTTCATTAATAAATTGAGTACAGATAGTAGTCATTTTACACATGAAAATTACCTTACATTTAAACTTCCAGTCGAAGTAAAGAAATGAAAATCTACTAACAAAAACTTACAAAAACTATGCATCTAAGATGCCTAACAAAAATCAAAGTGTCACCCTAATCAATCTTCAGGGTTAGACTCCAGCGGCTCGACGTCCACCTACTCGTAAGGAATCGATTACGCCAATGTCACATTCGCGGCTATGAGGGCTTTGAGCCAGCCGTGTTTGAAGCCCCGATTCTCGAACTTGGGCACTTCCTCCGCGTAGTTTTCCAAGGCGGCGTCCTTTCCAGCTTAGAACGCTTTGGAAATCTCAGAGTCGGCTATTTCCTTTGCGTTCCTCGACTCTTCCAAATCAGCTTCCAGCTTGGCGATCACCTCCTTGGCTAACTTGAGCACGTCTTCATTGGCTTTTGCCCTCTCTTCAACGACCAGCCTTAGTTGGTTAGAATTTCTCGCGCTCTTTGCTTCGGAGTCGGCTCTCGCACGTTTCTCCACCGTTTTTGCTACCTCGAAATTGGCTCTTTGAGAGGCTTCCACAGCCTTGCTTTTTTCATTTTCAATTTTGTTTTTCAGCAAGCTAATCTATTCTATAGCGTCATGTTGACGGCAGTCGTTTTTGGCTATCCTACTCACCGTCTGCAAAACAAGGAAATAGAGTTACAAAAAAGGCCGATTAAGCGGAAGACTGCAGATAAGGCAAGTAATGTACCAATAAGGCCGATTGAGCGGCAAGTGCAATTGTCAGTAGATCTGGCTCCAACCGAAACGTGGCTCTGTCAACCGGTAAGGAAATTGAGGAGGCCATGCTCAAGGCCACAGCCGGGTCCTTTAAAGCCAACGCATTAAAGGCAATCGGCATATTCCTTATCCTTGGTTGAATAGTGAACGGAACGACCAAGTCCGATTCCTCAATGTGCGGCCGTTTATCAATTTGGTCCTCACCAGAGACAGCTTCTCGCTCGGCGGGGCGCTTTTCTCCCCTTAGCTCAGCCTCCTGATCCCCCTGTTCCACTTACTCCGTCTCGGCCATTTCGGTCTGAGCCGTTTCTTCCTCAATAACAGGCAAAGAGGACTCAGCGACGGCAGCTGGTAGAGTTTCCAATCGGATGGCCTCGGTTTTCCTCTGGGCGGCCATCCTTTCGGCGTTTTTCCTTTTGGTAAGTTGAGTGAGCGACTCCCCAACCATATTCTCTGGATACGCGCCGGGAAGGTCTCCTAAGCCTGTAAAAATGTCTTCAAAAGAGACATCCCCTCGACCTGAAGTGGACGGAGGGTTGGATGAATTGAGGCCGGCTTCCTCAAAAGCCAAGTTTAGAGCCACGTCTACCTCAGCTTCTGATTGATTCGGCTCCTCGGCGGCTTCTTCGGCTACTTGTTCTACCACCTACTCCGAATCGGAGGCTTCCAAACCAATCAACCTTAGGTTTTTGAAGCTGGGGAACATAAGGGCCTTAAGCTGCTGTTCGCCCTTCGAAATTGGAATATTGTCCGCCGCCAAAAACGTTGCATAAGTCAGCTCGTATCTCAAAAGAATGTGGGCCGCCCTCCCTTGTTTCTAAAGGTTTGGACGGCCAAAGAATTGGAGTGCGATTTTAATTTCTGCAAGTACGGCATCATCGGCTGAAACCAAAACTTTCTTCAAATCGTTGTCTGCACAAATAAAACAGTAAGTGGATAGAAGAAAAGCCGAATAAATATATAATAATAATAAAAAAAATAAGGAACTATACGGCCACCTGGTTCGCCTCTTTGCCTTGGCACGGGATCCAGGCGGTCTTCACCCTCGCCGAATTTCCAGTTGCCTTGGACAACGACCATTACATTGTCAACACGCTTGCCAGAACTGGCAAGCATAGTCACTAAGTGATGGTCGGTATCTTTTCTGGCAAGCATAGTCACTAAGTGATGGTCGGTATCCTTGGCCCTGAGAAAATAGCGTCCCAACCGGCCAGAAGATTTGGCTAAGGCATAACAATGCCGAATTGCAGGTATACCAAGGTTAATCCTAAGGCGACGGTTCAACTCTATAATTCCCATTATGAGTCGGAAAAAATTTACATTAGGTTAGGAAGGGATTAGACCCCAGTGGCGAAGGATGGCCCTTAAAAATGGGTGAAGGGGAAAACGGACTCCGCCCTTAGCAATTGATAGGAGAGGAAAGATGATTGTACTTTCATCAATCGTCTCCATATCAATGGTGCTGTCTGTTACAAGTGACAGATGGACATCATCGGGGATGGAATAATGGCGTCAAAAACCAAAAATTCGATCCGCAGAAAGGAGTTCTTTCAAGTGTTTTGCCATCCTAGCCAGCCTAAGGATTATGCAAAACTAAAAATAAACACGAAAATGGGATTCGAAATGAAGGAGAAGAGAACTTACAAGAAGCAGGAGAGACAATGAGAGACAGGAGGAAGTTGCAGAGGTCACGAAATAGAGGTATATCGAAAGGCAAACCATAAGCTTTGAGTATTCAAAAAACTTACATTCGAAGGGGTAACATAGTTTCAAATCACATTAAATAAAGAAAGTGTATGAAGAGGCGGGAAGATGTAATGATGCCTAAAAAGCGTGTGTTCTAACATGCGTTGGAATGGGGTTAATCGTCGTTCTTGCCTTGTCTTTTCAAGTTCAAAACCAAACACGCTGTTCAAAACCAAACACTCCGTTTGAAACCAAACATGCCGACTAACTGGCATTAATAGGATGTTTGGGGGGCAATTGTGGGAGCTGGATATTGTTGGTATATGTGCAATAAAGCCAAATGACGGTACAAGGACAGTCAAGGAAGAAATTTGTATTCGGCTCCATCCTGCTCGATTGCAAAACCGAATAGACTAATCGGCCGAAGAGCCAATTGAACAAAAGCCGAATAAATAAACGTGCAAAGGATTGAAGGTGGGCTCGACCCTGAGGCCCAAAAGAAAAATATAAATAGAGGAGCATCATCCAAATAAAGGTATGTGAGAACAACTAAGCTTAACTTAAGATACAAGCAACCAAGAGGGTATACACTTACTTATTCATCGGAGTGCTAATTCCGGCACCCCCGATCGGAGTGTTCATTCCTTTTTAGGTGACTAGTTGAGGATCAAGAGCATCTTACATGATCAAGAGAGTATTTCCAAGCCACATCACCACAGTATAGGATAAAATGTATAATTAATCTAAAACTTGAGCAAAGAGCACATTCAGGAATGGCTCTACAGCTGCTGTAAAATTGAATTTCTCATAACCCATTTCCTAAAATCTGATGGAACAAGTGTCACGTACGAAGTCTAAGCCAATGAACATGATAATCGCACAAGTTTACCAACATGAGACAAATATATTTCTGCTACTTGCTTTAAATGCATAACTTTTCATTTTCAACTCTAACTCCCAACCTACGTGTCCTAGTTACATACCGTCTATCCCTACAGGTCACATTTGGCGCTGGGAAGTTTCCCGTTAAGTCAAAACAGTGGTTGGGGGCCTGTTTCGCATTTTCGCCCCACGAATGCGCTTGTCCGACTATGTTTATGACATTTTCAACTCTAACTCCCAACCTACGTGTCCTATTTATGTACTGTCTATCCCTACAAGTCACATTTGGCATCAGGAAGGTTCCTATTACGTCAAAACAGTGGTTGGGGGGCTGTTTTGTATTTTCGCCTCCCGAACGCCTGTTTTCAACTAAGTTTATGACATTTTGAACTCTAACTCCCAACCTACGTGTCCTATTTATGTACCATCTGTCCCTACAAGTCACATTTGGCACCGGGAAGCTTCTTGTTATGTCAAAACAATGGTTGGGGGGCTACTTTGCATTTTTTCCCCCCGAACGCCTTTTTTCGACTAAGTTTATCACATTTTGAACTCTAACTCCTAACCTACGTATTCTTTTTATGTACCATCTATCCCTTCTGGTCACATTAACGCCTGTTTTCGACTAAGTTTATGACATTTTGAACTCTAACTCCCAACTTACGTGTCCTAGTTACGTACTGTTTGTCCCTACAAGTCACATTTGGCACCAGGAAGCTTTCCGTTATGTCAAAACAATGGTTAGAGGGACTGTTTTGCGTTTTCGCCCCCTGAACGCCTTTTTTCGGCTAAGTTTATGACATTTTGAACTTTAACATCCAACCTACGTGTGCTGTTTACGTACCGTCTGTCCCTACAGTCACATTTGGCACCAGAAAGCTTCCTGTTACATCAAAACAATGGTTGAGGGGCTGTTTTGCATTTTCTCCCCCCGATGGCCTTTTTCGACTAAGTTTATGACATTTTCAACTCTAACTCCCAACCTACATGTCCTATTTTCGTACCGTCTGTCCCGATAGGTCACATTTGGCACCGAGAAGGTTCTCATTACATCAAAATAGTGGTTAGGGGGCTGCTTTGCATTTTCGACCCCCGAATGCCTCTTTTCGACTAAAGTTAATGACATTTTGAACTCTAACTCCCAACCTACGTATCCTATTTACGTACCGTCTGTCTCTACAGGTCACATTTGGCATAGAGAAGCTTTTCGTTATGTCAAAATAGTGGTTGGGGGGACTGTTTTGCATTTTTGCCCCCCGAAGCCTTTTTTCGACTAAGTTTATGACATTTTGAACTCTAACTCCCAACCTACGTGTCCTATTAGGTATCGTCTGTCTGTACAGGTCACATTTGGCACCGGGAAGCTTCCCGTTACGTCACAACAGTAGTTGGGGGGTTGTTTTTCATTTTCAACCCCCCGAACACGTTTTTCCCACTAACTTTAAGGTATTCAAGTGTTCCAACGAATCGGGAAACTTCCTATTAAATTTGTTGGACCTCAATATCAACTTCTTCAAGCAACTGTTACAACACCCAGACAATTCCTCTAAAAGTCCACTTATGTTAGTACTAATAGAGTTAGAAGATAAATGGAACCTGTAAAATTTTTTTAATTGACATTAAATAGAGTACTAAAATTGAAATGCCATAGAGGTAATGAAGAGTTAGACTCGTTAGAAGAGAGATCAAGCACCAAGAGGAAAGTAAAATTTTATTCTGTATAGGTTTTGGAAAGTTGGGCAATTAACAATCAAACAATTGTAACTCAGACAAAGATGACATGCTATTAACTGAATGCAACCAATCTGCTGCTTCAGTCAGGTTCACACCACCAAGATTAAGATACTTCAAAGAAGATAGGCAAACAAGCCAGTTTAAATCTGATGCCCAAATATTGTAGTAAAAAACAAATGCAGAGAGGTCAAGATATTGCAAGTTTGACACATTTCCAAGATGAGGTGGAACCATTCCACCGATATTTGATTGAGAAAGTCTGAGATAACTCAATTTCTCAAGTGAACCGATGAAATTTGGGATTGTGCTTCCATGGAAATCATTCATGCTTAGATCTAAGTAACTTAAATATTTTAAGCCGAGCAAAGAAGGACTTATCTCACCTCCCAAACACGATGAGGAGTTATAATTGTCTACAAGTCATTCAAACAAACTGCAATAATCTCCTCCTTGGTTTCTCACGTCAATCTTGAAAACGTTGCCAGTGTGTTTTTTGCAGCTCACACCCTTCCATCGACAGCAATCTTTGCCAACCCAAGAAGAAAGCCGACCAGAAGGCAATGAAAGAAGAAGAAAAACAGTAACATTAAATGTGGTGTACTAGTCATCTATGCTTTAAATTAAGCACCGATAGCATCAATACTTGGTAAATAATTAAAACCAAATATATTGGTTTAATTTCGCATCTTTAAATAAGTTTAATTATGATCAGTTTTAAATTTTTAGATTAAGGATCAAATCCAATCAACCCAATTTAATGTAATTTGGGTTGGTTCCGTTATACTAAAAATAAGTGAATCAATCAATAATAAATAATTCAGTTAAAAAAAAATCAACAATAAATAATTAAAATAAATAAGTTTTTAACAATAAAACATAACACAAATAAACAATTAAATATTATTTAATATAAACCAACAATTGTGAATCGTACAGTGAAGTCAAGGTTTTAAAAAGTGGTCGCAATCGTTACGTAACACCATTATGTAACGGTTGTGATAGTTACCATCATCCGTTACGGGTACTATAGCGGTGTGACGGAAATTCACATATATAACGATCGTTTCAGTATTACATAACGATTACATCTGCTTTTGCAGTGTGACGAAAATTAACACATATAACAACGATTTTGGTGTTGCGTAGTAGTATCGTAACGGCCTGTTACACATCGTTATAATATTCTGAATAGCTTCAACAAAAAAAATCTTACAAAAAAAAAAAAAGAAGAACAAATACTCAAATGATCTAAGCCCAAAGAAAAAATCTTATATGAATTTTTTTTTCTTTACAATTTTTTTTAATTTATGGCACAATTTTTATTTTATAATTCTTTCATTTAATAATTGTGAATGTTTTTTTATTCAGTTAGTTCAGGCATTGGTAAAAAATAATTTGTGGACATTTTAAATCAATTATTCTTAAAATCATTAACTATTGAAATAAAATGTAAAAAGGCTCCTTTTATAATGATTTGAAAATATAAAATATGTTGGATCATACTTAAAAATTAACAAAAATTGATCAAAATTTATTTTAAATCCCAATAAATGAGATTCTAAAAAAAAATTATGCATATCAGTAAGTTTTCTTCAAATTGTGCAGAAAAAAAAACACGGTTCCCGTTACCGTAACCGTTACGCTACTGCCTTTACAGCTGCAACCGCTACCGTGTCACCGCAATTGTTACGGCGACTACAACCGCTTTTCAAAACCTTGAGTGTAGTCTAACTCAAGTTTAAACACAACCAATATAAATTAAATTCAATAACACAACTAATAAAAAAATTTGAAGAACTGAACTCAACCTCTTTAGGTTAGCTGTGTTGTTGTATTTAATTTATATTGGTTGTGTGTAAACTCGAGTTGGACTTCACTACACGATTCACATTTGTTGGCTTATATTAAACAATATTTTATTCTTTATTTGTGTTATATTTCAATGGTAAAGACTTGTTTATTTTAATTATTTATAGATGATTGTTTGACTTATTTTTAGTATAATAGAATCAATCCAAGCAACAAAACAACAAACAAATAGAGCAAGACCACAACATCCCCAAACAAACAGGGCAACAGAGCAACAAACAAACAAAAACAAAAAGAAATTTGCTGCAGCACCAACAGGGCTGCACCAACGCAATCAAATTACAAGCAAAATCTGACATCACTAAAGTTTGAAACAAAAACATGGATATTTGTAGTATGAGTCTAAACGAGTGGGCTAGAAGTGTAATTTCCTATACTGTGTTCCTAATGTCACGAAGGAAAAAAAAGCAAACCATAGCCAAATCCTGTTCACACCCACATGGTTGACTTGGGACCAAAGTGTTAAGCTTACAACTATAATCTCCATGAATTAGATATAGAGCAATAGAGATCAAAATGTTTAAAATTGATAAAAGATATAAAGCTTTAAGGATTGGATTAAGACAGATATCTCACCACAAGGAACCCAAATGCCAAAAGCATGCTTCATTTCCTTGCCTGAACACCCTTATAAACATTGTACACACTGCACAAGAACAAAACACCATGTAAAGCAAGGTCAATCTAATCATTACACATGAACAGTTAAGAAGATAAGCATGTAAATTTTTGCCAAAAAGAATATGAAGAACTACTTATTTGAATGAGATCGTTGGAAGAACAAGAAAGCCTATCATTAGAAAAACATAGCTCTGTTTGTTGGGATATCTGAAGTCAAAAGAATAAATAGATAACCGAAAAATGAAAATAATAAAATAAAAGAAAGTCAATTTTCTAAAAATGTGCTTCGAAAATAGACAAGGGCAAAACACATAAATAGACAAGGCAGAGCTTGACTGGCATTTAATAGAACTTCTAAACACATCCCAAAATCGAAGTGGAAAAAACTGTATTTCACCTGACTATTGCCTCCAGACATCCATAACTCACCAAGCACGAGAGGTCACGGATTCAATGACTACAATCAAACATTTAAACTCTAGGCAACTAAATTTTTACAATTGCCAACTAAACAATTTTAGTCGGTAAAAGTCAGCTAAAGGCGACTAAATTTTTTTTAGTAGCTAAATATTGCTAACTAATTAATTTTAGTCACCAAAAATAAGTATTTACCAACCAAATATTTGGTCACCAAAGAGAAGCAAAAATTATGTTATTTGATTGGCGACTAAATTCTTTAGTAGGCAAAAATTCTTATAACACGACTAAAAGCTTTTTGGTCACTAAAAATAAATTATTACTTTAGGAGGTTGATTCTCAATTTTGTAAAGGAAAAAATTTACAGGAACAAAATATTGTCATTTTTCCTCCACAAATCACTCTCCAAATCCAAGATTCAAGCACAAAAAAAAAAAAAAAAATCAATTTTAATTTTTCTAATTATTCCATAGCCTTCAATTTCTGAAGCTCCCAATACACATATGTGAACAAAAAAAATCCCAATACATATTCCCCACAATACATAAATATATTTATATCTATATCTATATGTGTACACACAATTACAAGGGTTTCAAAAGTATAGAGGGGGTATTGAAATACCCTAAATTTAGAACAAAAATCAAAACTCATTTACTCATTTCACAGAAATGAAAATCCTATAGCATCAAAAAACGAAAAAAAACCCCCCAGAGAGTGAAATAGGGAAATAGAGGAATGGAGAGAGAGAAAGAGAGAAGAACAAAGAATAACTTGAATGTCGATGGGAGGCGAGGCAACAGTGAGCTACGGTGGCAATGTTTGACAGTGGAAGATTGACGGACACTGTGGTAGCCTGCGACGGTGAGATGAGGGGCAGTGGTGATCGATTCTCTATGAGTGAGAGAGAGAGAGAGAGAGAGAGAGAGATAGAATAGAACCGTGTGAAGACTAACAGATTTGGGCAAAAATTTAGGCGCCAATATGAAATATTTCCCACTAAATTTTTATACACATTTGGCGACGAAATTTTAGTCGGGAAATATTAACAAATGACGACTAAAATTATTTAAGTCGCCAAAACATGAACTAATGCCGACAAAAAAAATTTTTAGTCGCCTATTGTTACACTTTTGGCAACTAAATTTGTTTTAATCGCCAAATTTGATCGCCAAAAATGTAAATTCTTGTAGTGTTTACTCTCTAAAGTAGCACTGCCCTTCCTCGTTCCAAAATTTTATTGCAACAATTTAGTCCTTTCGTTGGTCAACTATCTGTCGACCAAATGAAAAAAATGACCCTTTTGGTCACCAAAGATTTAAAAAAAAAATATATATATATATATATATTTTTCATTTGGTGACTAAATACTTTTAGTAGCCAAAACTAACTGTACAGTGACTAAAAAAATTTTTAGTCGCCAATTGTGGCATTTTTACCGACTAAATTATTTTTAGTCGCCAATAATCAATATGCCTTGACTAAAAAAAAATTAATAGCTAAATCTTGTTCTTTTGTCGACTAATATAATTTTTGGTCGCCAATTCCACAACTTTTGGCAACTAATTTTTTTTAGTCACCAAATTTGTTTGCCAAAAGTGTAATTTCCTGTAGTGCCTTAGGCTCTATCATCAACTATAAAGAGACAACGAGGAACTTTCGTGCTTTTTGATGGGTCCACTTTTAAAAATTTAGGACTAATTTAGAAATTGATTATTTGAATTATTTTTTTTATGACTTTACATATAATCTGATTTTTTGTAAATTTTTAACAAAATTTTAACAAAAATGGTTAATTGTTGTGTTTAAAATTCAAGGAGACAAACCCCAAATAGATCATAATTTAAGAGAGTTTACTATAACTTGGTGTTTGATAACCTAATTCTACACTTAAAATTTAATGTATTAAATGATAATCAATTAAGTTTGTTTGACAATCACAATTGATATTACATAAAAATTTAAGTGTATCTTAAAATGTAAGATAAAAGGTAAATTAATTTTAAATCATATAAAATTTACTTAATTCTGCCTGAATTTATAAATATTAAACATAAGTATTGATATACACTATTATAAACTTACTACCACCACCACCACCACTACCATTACCACCATCATGCCACCATCATGCCACCATCATTACTACCACCACCTTCATCACCATTATCATTATTTCCATAAGCACCACCATTATTTTCTCACTACTACTGTGACGCCCCAAAATTTTAAGGACATCATAGTAAGATTTAGAACTTAAAATCAATGTTGCTAACAATATCACTAACATCCATTAATTAACAACCTAGAAATTTAAAGTTTTCAAATTACAATTCTAATAAAACTTAAAACTTAGTCTCAGTACTAAAAAAAAATAACACAAATATAAAAAAAACTAGAGAAAAACTAGGAAACTTAGAAAATGGTTCGTGGAACTTGAGGACTCTTCAAGCTAACCAAGGTTGAATGTCGCCTTGCAAGGCCTCGGTGCTTCCTTCATTTTCTTCGGTGCCTAGCATAAAACGCCAGGGCAACGAGAATGCCAATGAGCAACGAGCTCAATAATATACTACAACCCGAAAATACCCACCCCGATAATAATACTCACAATTAATGGATAATACATAGTAATAGAATAACAGGTAGCATTTAATAAGCATAATAGGAATGCCATCAGTTGAAATAATAACAATAAAATAATAAAAAATAAAAAAATGGCAAACAGAAGTAGTATTTCATCATAAGTAAAATGCCCACTTTTCTTTTTAAATTATCATAGATTTAGTTTATCAGATAAGTTTAAGTAACTCCCCGCAGAGTACTATTTCCACTCAACCGCTAAGCAATGGCCACGGGAAATTCTGACTCCCCCTTGGTCAAATATTCAAATGTCACTTGCTGTAACTACCAATGATGCCCATGCACCAGGGTTACGTACCCGAGTCGTGGCATCACGGTCTGCCCTAAGGGAACGGTCTATGTTGTGACACCCGCACCACCAACCTTATGTCGCCTACACCGATAAAAGCCGAAATACCTTCCCATGCCATGTTAGGGTTGGCAACTCATTGGCGCAAGCTTCTAAATGGGGCTCACCCCATCACTTTTAAATTATTAATGTATCATTGGTTAAATTCCGTGTTTCTTTACTTCATAGAATTCACATTTTTATGCATGTGTGAGTTTTAGTTTGAGAACCACAGTGACATAATGTTTATATAGCACAACAAAATCATATATGGAAACCAAACTAATGTGATAGAATGTCTAAGGAATCATCACAAAATTTCTTTAGAATTCACACACTTCTTCTTTCAACACTGTATGGTCAGACAAAAAAAATATGAAACTCATACCAAACGAAGTTCAACCATTATAATATTTCAACTGGTGCTAGTTCATCGAGTTAGGAAAATATTTCAAGCGGAATATCAGGGCTAAAAACGATTTTAAAATAGAGAAATAAATTTTGGAAGAAAACTGGTTTTCTGGGACAGTGAGTTTCATTAACCTCCAGCATAGGTGACCTGTGTTTGAAAAATAAAAAAAGGGCCTCAAATGGTGTCGAAAAGAGGCATGGCCAGAACGGCTTGCTAAATATTTGAGTTTAGAACATATTTCCAGAAGAGTTTGAAGACTGAAAACCAGTGGAAGATGGTCAAATAATTTTTATAAGAAAACTGGACAGATTCTGTCACATTTTGGAAAAATTGGTGTTTCTCTATCAATGCTTGATAAGGAAATTATGAAACCAGTGGCATTTGAAATATAACTTAAAAATCTAACTTTTCTGATTTGAATCACTTGAAAATTCATTCTGTGGAATAAACAGTGACCTGGTAAAGTCAACATTGTTGTTGCCTCCAAACAGCAATGAAGTTAAAAATATATTCAGGCCATGAAACGTTGTCAAATAATTTTCTTCAATATTCTAGCACCTTGAAAACATGTTAAACTAACTCCAGTAGTTTCAAATTTTATGAAAGTGTTCTCATGAGTTTGTTTAGGGTTTATTCAAAACAGATTAAAAATCAGTTTTGCTGGAAGTTCACTAGTTTGCGAAAAACACACTTTGTATTCACCATGAATCACATGCAAGACTAAAAAAAATGTTTCTCACTATTATTCCCATGTCAAACTCTAATCCTTCATATTTACTTTCATTAGTGGTAACAGGGAATAGATGAAAATAATATTTATGAAGAGTAAACATAAATTCATAAGCATGCAAGATTAATTTAAACAATGGAGAATATTTGAACACATAAGGAGAAAAATCATCAGTAGCTAAACCATCTAATCCATATTTGCAAGAAGGATAGAAATCACATAATCATAAGATTATCATTCTATCCAAATGTAACATGCATTGAGCATTTATCAGTGCACAATCTTGCATATTTTTAATATATAGATTTAGTTAAGAAAAATATCTAAGGGAGAATAGGGGTTAAGTATTTTTACCTCAATGAAGTAAAAAAAAAAAATCCCAAGTGTTGAACCTTTCTTCTCCTCTCTTCTCTCATTTCCCTCATGCTTTCTCTCCCTCTCTTTCTCTTTCTTTTGCTCAGTTACGTGTATGTAATAGAAGGCTGAATAGTGCTCTTAGTTATAAGAGCTTAAGGACCTATTTTATTATTATTATTATTATTATTATTATTATTTTATTTTATTTTTTATTTTACTTTATTTCTATTTTAGCTTGGGAACTATCATCTATAAGAATAGCTTACAGCATGTTTGCATGCCATGGCATGCCTGCCAACATCGTTATTGGAAAGAAGGGTTGCCGTGCTGTGCTGCCCAAAACAACAAGTTTCTTATTATTTTATTTATTTATTTATTTTAACCTCTAACTAATTTGGTTATTGTTTATTTAACTCATTTAGTTTCCACAACTGTATTTAGCTACAAAAATTTTATCACAGAAAGATAAATAATTTTATTTAAAGGAATCTAATATTGGTATTAACCATGATGCTATTAACATTATAATTGGATAATTTAATAATCACCGTTAATTGACTTAATATTATTATTAATCAAACTAATTAATTGTCAAAAAATTCAGGTTCTTACAACTACTATCACTACTGCTACCTCTATCACCACTATCAATGTTACCATGCCACCACAACCACCACCATCACAAAATATAAAAAGGGGCACTTACGAGTTGATCCTATTAACTAGACTTATTTACTTACAAGTCTTGATTGATAAATGGGTAAATTATGCGAATGGTCTCTATAGTTTATACGATGTGTCAATTTGGTCCATGTTGTTTCAATTTACTCGATTTTTCTCCTTAATTTAACAAATTGTGTCATTGTAGTCTAATAAATAATGGTTGTTAAGTTTGGTGTACGGAAGGTGGACGGAAAGTGTACACAATGTGTCAATTTGGTCCCTATAGTTTTAATTTGCTCAATTTTGACATGGACCAAATTGACATATTGTGTAAACTATAGGGACTAAATTGACACATAGTTTGACTTTTCATCCACTAATCTTAACAACCGTTACTTACTGGACTAAAATGACACAATCCATTAAATTAAGGGATAAAACCGAGCAAATTGAAACAACATGGACCAAATTGACACATCGTGTAAACTACGGGGACTATTTGTATAATTTACCCTTGATAAATTTATCACTGTAAATTTATTCATTAATAACCACCATAGTTACTTATATTCACTCACTCACTCACTTACAAGAATTCACCATCCTTTTCTACATACACAAAGAACAAAAGAGACTAATAAATTTATCACTGAAAAATAAATTTGAATATGAAACAAAGGAGACGGTGGTGATATGGTGGTTGGGTAAATTGGCGACAGTGAAGTGTAGATTTGCAATAAAGTGTAGATCGATGACGGTAAAGTGTATATCTACGACGATGGTGGAGATAATTGGTGAACAGTGTCGGCATTCGAATAATGACGGTGGTGGTGGTGGTGGTGATAGTGGTAGAAGGCGGTGACAATGTGAAGCTTTTGGAAAAAGTAAGAGAGAGAGAGAGAGAGAGAGAGAGAGAGAGAGAGAGAGAGAGAGATGGAGAGAGAAGAGAAGATGAAAGAACTTGATAGATATAGGTATTGTAGGACTTATTAGCGCATTCAAAAAGTCAATGGGACTATATTTATGTCTACATAATGGGACTAGTTAGTAATTATCTCATATAAAAATTGAAAGATACAATTTGAAAATAATAAGTTTCAAATTTGATCTTATATTGTACCGTGCTTTATGTGCTCCTCAGAGGGGTTTAGTCTCATTGGATACGATAGCCCCATAGTTCGGATTCCGTAGTTCTGAATCTGGTTTCACAAGTGCAATGTGAAACAAAAAAACACAAAAGAGTCCAAATCCAAAAAATCTTTTGGAAAATCAATTTTTAATCAAAAATGCCAAAAAATGGACCGCTTTGCCCGATTTCAGAGTCGCCACCTAAATGTTTTTCAAAAATTTAGTAAAATCGTGACTCATGCCAAAGGCCACTTATCCATCATCACCAAAGTGTCTCAACTCGGGAACTTAGGTATGAGAGGGGAAGGCCATGAACTGAGCACCCGACTCACCCAATCAAATATTGGCCTTTACTAATTATGATGTGATTTTTATGTAGAATATGTGCTCTTGTTCCGATTATTATGCTATCTTTACTATGTGATGCACACAAGTATAGACTAATTCACCCATCTTGAAACGCTTTGATTTCATATTTGCCTTGAAAAGTATGTACCACTCGAAAAAGTGATCTCATATGTACATTCATCAAATCAGCCCAATTTAAGTGAAAAAGCCTTCATCCATCGGCATTCAAACAGGTATTTCAACTAAGCACTTAGCTTCATGGTAAACATGCTTGATATGGAAACAATCACATGCATGCAATATGCTAAAGCAAGAAATGCTTACCGTAAATATGCGATGCGAGCCAAAAGAAAGAAAATAGTTAGAAAAAATGCATGATCCTAAACAATGCAACATGACTAATGCAACGCATATAACATACAATTAATAGGCTCGGCTACTAGTATGACATGTGGCTCAATTCAAGGCATGCGATAAAGCACGTATTTGAGTAAAGAATTTGAATTTTGACATTTGACTAATATGATAAGCTGAACCCTTATGTATGCAAAACAAATGGATGTGAGTCATGGAAAATGCTAAGGAAAACATGATGCTGTATGCTATCCATCATAAGCGAGTAAATAAAAGGGGGAAAGAAATGGGGGTTGAAAGACATGCACAATATTACAAGTTTGCTTTCGCACAGGAGGGTCCAAATGAATATCCTAGCTAATTATTACAACACCAACTTAACTAAGTTAACTAACTATTACAATTTCAAAGGAATTTAACTAATTAATGAACTAACTATTACAAGTTTCCAATGAAGCTACTAATTTAGGTACAACATACTATTATCAGCATTAATTTAACGAACCACATGAAGTGAAGAATCCCTTATGCATGAACAAGAATTTCCACCCGAAAACCCCCCTGTTTTGCTGCCATAACTGTTATGTTCGTAGTCAGAAAATTAATTTGTTTTTACCCCAGCTTCTGCTCTATTTTGCAAGGAAAATGGCATTGCTTTCTCAACAAAAGGTGGCTGGCTAGCCAAGGAAAGTGGTCGGCCAGATGGTAAGGTGGCCGACCGACCACTATTTGGCCGGCCACTAATTTTTGGTACTGCCCTACTGCAACGAATGGAAATAGAGCAAAAAAAGAAAGTTTCTAGGAGATGTTTATCCTCTCTATCTCTCCCTATCATGAAATTGATCAAGGGAGGAGTAGAATCGATTCACAAATCATCAATGATCGCAAGATTGTTGCATGATGATATATGAATCGATGGGACAAAGGCACAATGAATGAAAATAAAAGACCAACAAAACCTCCTCCCTATCATGGAGTTACCTCAAGAGAAGTGGTAGACATTGATTTTTGAACCATTATCATCACTAAAGAGTATGAAATGACTCAAGACTCAATGAGCTCAATATAACGTCTGATTGAACCTAACTCAATTTTATTATCTTGTGCCACTTTTAGTCCAATTTTCTTAGTCCTTTTTTACCTTTCCATTCATTAATCATTTTGTCCAAAAGTGATAATTACATCCACTAATGAAGAGAAGTGTCAAACAAGAAGTTGTTCTTGACATGTTAGAGATGTAATGCCTTGGTAATGAACCTCCCAAAAGATTAAACCATTAAGCATGGAAGGTCTCTTTCGCATGCCTTGAACAACTGCCAATTGTTTGAAACAACTCTTAAGAAAAAGGAAAGAAAATCAAGAAAGGAGGGAGGTCGCAGAGATGATTATTACAAAGTGTGAGCATATATATGAAAAGTGTGAAATAAAAGCTTTCAACTCAAATAGGTTAGTGTCTAAGGCCTAAACTACCAAACCTATGAGGACTACAACACTACAAGAATACTATTCAAAGCGTGAATGAAGTAAACACACTAAAACAGTCTTAAAACTCATAAAAATAGTGCTGAAAATACTTTGAAATAGCCCCAAAAAAGTAAGCAAAAATGAAAGAGAATTGAAGCAAGTAAGCAAGCCTAAGGAGGGGTGGCTAACCCCTTCACTTTTTGGACCTCAAAACCACATATTTTAGACTCTTAAAACTCTGAAAAATAGTGGCAAAAAGTTGAGAAAGAAGTGGGAAACACAAGGACAAAAGCTTAGGGAATAAGGTTCAAAGAATGGTGGTTAACCCCATCACCTTTAGTAGCTTTAAATCACAAGTTTCAGCCCATAAAGATAGTCCAAAAACAATATAAAAACATCAAGAAAAGAGAGGGAAGAAGTAGTGTAAAGAAGGCAAAAGCTATACCTCTTGAAGAGAGGTTACTCTTCGATTCACAAACCACAAAACTTTCACTCTCAAGAGCTGAAATTTTAGCTCAAGAACCACAACAAGGAGCCTCAAATTTTTGGTCTAGGAAGTGTATGTATATTGCAAGATAGAGAGAGAGAGTGCTTAGCAAGTTTTTGAGTTTTAGACAATTTTTCTAACCTAAAATCAAGAGGGGTGGGTTTGTATTTATAGAAAAACAGCTTATCCTGTCGGAAATATCTGTATAGAGATAGTTGGTGAAAGGCATGCACATGGGAGGGGGGGACAGCTAGTTGTAAATATTTGTTTACTGGGACACCTGGACGGCCGACCAGTGACTTGTACGGCCGGCCAGAAAAAGTGGCCTGCCAGTCCAAAAAAACTGCTCTTAAGCCTGACTTCAAAAGGGCATATCTCCTTTATCCGGACATGGTTTTAGGTGATTCTTGAGTCTAAATTGAAGCCAGAGAAGTCTACTTTCCAATGGTGGGGCCTCATATCTAAGTTCTAAGTGTACAAAGAGATACGTCTAATTTAGTGAAGGCTGGTCATTTCTTTCTTAACGGTTTGATGCTCAACCTTTTCCTAAACTAGTTTTCTTTCATCCCCTCCTATTTCTTTCAACTCCAAACCTATAAATAAGTTGCTTTTAAATATTTTTCAAAGAGTTTACCTCCCTTCCATTTATTTCCACTTTGTCCTTACTCGGTTTACCAAAAAGTGCAATATTTTAAATGAAATGCGAGCCTCGGAATATCGTAGAAACATTTGGAAAAATATTTTGAAAAATATGGTTTTAAGGTCTAAAATAGTTTTGGTCAAAATAGGGTGTAAGTTTGGGATTAAAAGCTCAAAAATTGAAGCCTTTTGCTGAAGAATTTGAACGATTGTACAACGTAACTTTTCATCATCGAGTGTTCAACCTGAGGCGCCTAAGTGGTCAAAAATGGGGTGTCTACAGTTGCCCTTCTTTGATAGAGCTCAAAGTCATGAAGTGACGCGAGTAAATGTCAAAACCCTGAGCTGACCCATTTTAACAAGGCCGTAAGACTTGGGCAAACAAACAAAATGCAGATGCAGTTGGTTGAACCCGAGGGTTACCTACGTATCCCGTTGCAAGGAATCAAACCAGCATAGTTTGGGGACAGAATGCAAAATGATACACAATGTAGAGAAATAATCAAACCATAAGAAGTGCAAAACACACAAATACCATAAAGGAATGGAGACACAAATCAAACTACGTTTAACACAGAAAAGGTGCCGGAAGTCTCAAATCACAATTATTGCAGAATAGGCGCGTACACATGCAGAACCATTCATTTCGCAGAAAGAGTACAAGTAATTTGGGTGGTATGATATAAGTGAGGAATGATTTGTTGGAGAAAGATAATGATCCTAAATGCTGAATGCAACAAGACTAAGTACAATGCAATGGATGCAATGGATGAAGTGAATAGGGGACGCAGGCCGACCAACGTCTTACCTAGAAATGGCATGGACATAAACCAAATCACGGCTAACACAGAAAAGGTGCCAGAACCCTCAGACCACAATTCTTGCAGAATATGCATGTACACATGCATAACTATGTTTTAACGCGAGAAATGTATGAGCGCATGCCAAACTAAGCTTAACATGGAAAGGATGCAGGCAATAAAATGGTATGATGTAATGGATGCAATGGATAAGGCCGTACATACATGCAATAGATGCTATATGCAATGTAATAGATGATAATAGATATGATGTAGCAGCTAGGAAGTGGTGCCTTACAGGGGTAACTGGTGAGGTCTCACCTTATGTTGTTGCGGATCTTCCTCTTTTTCTTGGTTTTTAGGACTTTTTCCTTTATCTTGCTCTTCCAAACCACAGGTACTGCTTTTCTCCCTAGCTATGTTTGCAACTTTCCCTATTATCCAACAGGGTGACAGACTAGGTTGGTTCAATATCTAGAATTGAGGCGCATACAAGCTACCTCAACCTATGGGGCTGCCATACAGATTTCAAGCCGAGGATACACCCCTGGGTATTTAAACCAGACTTTAGTCTCCGAAATTCCAAACCTTTGCGCTCTAGGCCTTGGCCATTCGAACTCCTGTTTCCACTGTCTCAATTGATCTCCTAGGAACTCACTACAAACACAGTTAGATGGCTATACCAGATCACCTGAAGCCGTTCGGGCACGAAAAACACCAAAGGAATTGCACCTAGACCCAGAGAATGCACAAGACAGTGCATTACAGGTGCACAAAATAGTGCGATATGGGTGCACAAAATAGTGCAATACGAGGTGCACAAGATAGTGCGATACAGGGTGCACAAGATAGTGCAATGCACGTGCACAAGACAGTGTGATGCAGGTGCACAAAATAGTGCAATGTAGGTGAATACACAAAGCAGTGTGATGCAAGTGCACAAAATAGTGTGATCAAGGTGCACAAAATAGTGCAATGTGGGTGAATACACAAAATAGTGCTACGTGGGTGCATGAAATAGTGCAATGTAGGGTGAAAGCACAAAATAGTGCGATGCAAGGTGCACAAAATAGTGCAATACAAGGTGAATGCACAAAACAGTGCGATGCAAGGTGCACAAAATAGTGCGATACAAGGTGAATGCACAAAATAGTGCGATGCAAGTAGAATGCACAAAACAGTGCGATGCAAGGTGCACAAAACAGTGCAATACAAGGTGGAGTGCACAAAATAGTGCAATGCAAGGTGCACGAAATAGTACGATATAGGGGAAAGATGCACGATATGTAGAGGGAAATGAGCAGTACATAGAGTAGTGCATCATGTACCTTATGAAATGAGTGTAGGGTATCTTGCCACAATTTATTGAAGTGTAAGTGAAAAAACACTAGGGAAGGTAACTCAACGAAACTCTGTTAAGTACAGAACAAAGTCAAGAGCAAGACAACCAATTACATAGTTCAAATCAACTAGAGTGTGCATGCATACACAATCCAAAGCACATGTATTAATCAGAGGGAAGATAGCAATCCAAAGAGAGTTCTGAAAATGGTCGGAGATAACTTTCGAAAGCTGAATCATATCAGAATCATCATGGGGGCGAGCTACCCTAACCTAGGAGAAAATGCCCAACAAATGGCTTTGAACAGATGGAGAAAAAGGTTGGATCCATGCCCCTTGTTCAAATGATGACCCGATCAGATGTACTGAAAATTGCCCCAAATGTCCAGTCCCTGGCCACCGATTGGGTTCATGCCCATTGTTCGATGGATGACCCGATCAGGCGTACTAAAAATTGCCCTTAGTGTCCAGTCACTGGCCACTGTTTTCAACATTATGTAGGCACGTGTGATGGGGAACATCAGATCTTGGAACAGTTGCCAACCAATCAGACTCATGCTTCTCTTTTTTTCTGACATGTTGAGAACTTACTCCCGTCCCCTGCAAAGCAGTGACGGATTCCTCATATACATTTTGCAATGATCATGAGTGTGATGCCCCTTGTATAGGCACTCTCAACTTGTTTATGAATTCCACACATGGACTTGTTTTTGAGTTTGGAGTGAACACTTGTGTATGGAATTTTGACCATGCCACTCTGTTGAACTTTGAGCGACAGACATGCCAAGATGACTCAATGAAGAGCGCAGACTGAAACAAATACTGGGCATGATACAACAAAACTCACAACTGACCCAAAAGCAGAAAAAGACTCAAGGTGACTCATCATTCATAGTGCCCCTAGTATTACTTATGCTCCCTTTAAAACTCAATTTTGATTCCTTTTTTTGCTTAAGTTAGAGATTCTACTGATAAGTTCAAGTATTGAAAATTTCTCCACTTGTTGATTCAAGGTAGTTCCTTCGTACCCAATGCAAGTATGTGTAGTAGTCGGGGTAGCTCATGGATTGATGCGAAGCTGACGACGGGAATTGGGCTAGTTTATTAGGTCTAGATGGATGAAATGGGTATGGTTGAGACCGAACTTCAGGATGAAGTTTCCTATATATCCCAAGAATGGGAATTAGGTCAACATTGTTCATGGGTGAGGTTCACTCGGGTATTGACACTCTCTTTTTATGCTCTAACTTTTGCCAAAGTCGCCCCTTAGGGTTTTCAACCTTGCGAGCTTTATTTTCTTGATTTCTCATTTTTCATGCTTTAACTTTTTCCTAGGCCGCCCTTTCGGGTTTTCAGCCTTGCGAGCCTCTCAAGAATAGCATTACAACATCTACGATGAATTTGATCAATAGTCATCCTTGCCTTAACACTGAAACTGGCTTCATGTTGATTTGAGCTTGGTTCTCGATTCTATTATGCATGTCATTGTCCTTTCTTTCGCTTCATTTGCTAAGTTGATTCTTCTCGCAATGCGGTACTTCCTTGCATTGGCCTCCCCGAATTTAGATAAAAGTTCCTTCCCTCACAATTGATTGGATTTCATTCCAATGAATACCCCTAGCTTGATGGTTGACTTCTTTCTTTGTTTCTTTTTCTTTTCTTTCTTCTTTATGATTTTTTTCTTTATTTCTCTATTTTCTTCTTCTTTTCTTCTTTTTTTTTTTTGGTTTCTTTTATCCATTTCTTTTTTTGAAGTAATGAAAACATCAGGGGGAGAAATTCTATGATTATAAGGTCTGACAGCCCCTTGTACTTGCAGGTCTGAAAGCCACCTTATGCTTGCCAAAATGATCACCTAACGATGAAGAGAATCCCTAGAACAATGTATAACGCCACACACAATTCTGAACCTATCTTTGCAAGTTTTGCGAAAGAAACAACTTAAAATTTTGAAATCATGAAGGACTTTGCGCCGATAATGTAATATCCTTGTTATGTAGCATGCTAATTGGTCCTTAACATGAATATGATTATGTGTTTGATATGATGTTGTGTGCCATTATGTGAAAATATGTGGTTTTGAATTTCTATCTGTTCACCGTAGGAATATCTGTTTGATTGTCTGCTTTGGAAATTAAATTGAAGGCTCTATTGGCCACCAAAATCGAAATGGGTCGCGCCATTGTGATTGACATAATTTTTAGAGCCTACGGTGAAGTTTAATTGAAAAATTGATTCGGACCAGATTAAATTGATTAAATTGATGAATTAGTGCCCAATTAATTATTATTATTAAATTGGAATTAGTGGGGCTTTATATAAAGGGCCGTATACACTCTCCTGGTTTTTTTTGAGCTCAAAATCTGTGATATGCATTTGAGAGGGTGAGAAGGCCGGCGATAGAGAGAGAGAGAGAGAGGGGGAATTGTGCAATTTTGGCCTTGAAGCTTGATAACTTTGAAGCTATACTCAAGAATTTGCTATTGATTGGAGAAATTGAGCCTCTAGGTAGGTAATTGATCTTGAATTCAAGTTTGAATAATGGTCAAGAACATAGATTAAATTCATTATAAGGAAATTGAGTTGATTTTGTTGTATTTGAAGTCATGGAATGCATGCATGTGCATGATAGCCATGAATTTGTATAGTTGAGCATGAAAAATATGATCCATATTGAATTGTGGCTAGAATCCGTGCTTATGACCACCATTTGTACAATTTGGGTTGAAATGTATCTCACATGCATGTACCATTCAAAAGAAGTATGAGCTTGAATGCATGAAATTGTTATATTGAAGGTGAATTTGGTGTAGATTGGAACATGCATGTGTTTAATTTGTGAAATTGAGCTCTATTGTGTTGTAATTTGGTGTTGGTACCATGTTAGTATATAATTATGTGAAGTTTGAGCCAAAAGCATGCATCTAGAACCATTGAATGTCGAATTGGAGCTCAAGAACATGTTTTGGAAAACCTAGAAAATTTGATGTCCGCTCAAGCGAGGAAACCGCCGCTCGAGCGTGAATTTTGTGCTTCCAGTATTTTTGCAGACTTGGATGTTCGCTCGAGCGGGGAAGTTCACGCTCGAGCGGGGAGCTATGTAGACAGACATTTAGCTTGAGCGCTAGACTTCACGCTCGAGCGTAATTTTGATGCATCTAGCACTTTTGCAAACCTCATGGGTCCGCTCGAGCGGGGAAGTCCACGCTTGAGCGGGGATCCTATTTTCTGAAATTTTGAAAAGGCATTCTGAGTTTCATTTTCCATCCTCTTTCACTTCTAAGTACTCTTAGGCATGCATTGAGCATTGTAATTGAGTTAAAGAGATAAGAATGAAGCCTAAAGAGGAAAATGTGAATTTAGAACGGATTAGATTGTTTGTGACCCTTTTGTGTTCATGGAATGTGTAGGGTCGAGCTCCAGGGCAAACCAACCAACCGATCACTGTGAGTAATATCTTAAGAAAGATATCTGAAATATGTTGTTGTCCAAATTACTTACTTCTATGTAAGTTTTATAAGTTTGTTGATTCGATTGGTGGACAATGTTGCTATGCCAAATGAATAGGCCAGAGGCCAGTTTGATCTGAATGATAGAGTGAATGGGCCAAAGGCCGTTTCGACATGAATGAATGGGCCAGAGGCCGTTTCGACATGAATGAATGGGCCAGAGGCCGTTCTGACATGAATAAATGAATGGACCAAAGGCCAGTCTGATACGAATAAATGAATGGGCCAAAGTCCAGTTTGACATAAATGAAAATAGGAATTGGGCCAAAGGCCGTTTGTAGCATGTTGTTCTACATACCGTTTGTATAACTCCTTTATTTGATATTATTCACTGGGCTTTTGCTCATGCTCATTCATGTGTTTGTAGGTGAG
The DNA here is from genome assembly GCF_004153795.1 of Camellia sinensis. Lineage (NCBI taxonomy): Eukaryota > Viridiplantae > Streptophyta > Magnoliopsida > Ericales > Theaceae > Camellia > Camellia sinensis. The sequence continues at coordinate 45,583 of NW_021025142.1, read as the reverse complement.
CCAAGAGAAGTCCAAACCCAGCCCCAGTGAAGTTTGTGAGAAACAACAAAGGTTTTGAAGAGTCAACCCTTACGTCTCACGCACGAGACCCGTCTTCGCCTTTTGTCATTCTGTTTTATTTTGACACGTGGGCGAAGTCTGAAACATGTTGTATATAGTTTTTTGGGGTAGACTTAGACTTAGATGATCCTGTATGTACAGAACCTTGTGTAGTATATATTTTGTTGTGAGTTATTAATATGCATATGTATGGTTTGTTATGATGTGCCATGTAAGCACAACTCTATGGACAAAGTTTTAAACTACTTCTGTTTGGCCCCCATTAACTCTGCTAACATACATTTGGTTTGGTTTGAGGCCGTAGGTAATCTCATGATTACTGGCCAGTTATGTCCTCAACCCACGGAGGCGGGTTTGGGTCATGACAGATAATTCAGGATCCACTCAAACCATTTAGGGGATCCTTCTCAACATTCGCGCTTATTAATGGAATCTTATTCAAAAGCAAAAAAATTTCTATTTTAAAAAAGGTTGCACATGAATTACTATAGGCACAATGAAATGATCAGAAACTTGACTCCTGCTTTCTTATTGTTAAAACAACAAAACGAAGACTTGAGGGTACACGAGAGCGACTCAAAGGAAAAGACTTAACTGATGCAACAACACTAGAAAAGACAATGAAAATAAAACTCGCGACTCAACTATTTACAAGACATGACTGAAAACAAAATCAACATCCTTGAGACAGAAAGGGGTTTTCACTCTCCAAGTCCATCTACAGATTTCAAAAACAACTTCAAGTAGCCCATGGGAGGGTCCAAACCTACCTTCAATTCAACAATAACACCCACACCCAGTAGGATTGATTTCAGGCTTTCAAATTGGGTCTCACAGATTGAGCCTCACAATTACCCTGGTTGTCCCCACATATCTCTTTGACTAAAACAATCTCTTTTTCACGCCATGCCCTCAGTTCACGCCATGCCCCTAATTCAGAAGGTCCTTTCCTAGTGTTTTTGACAATTCCCCTAGTTGAGACTGAGGTTTATCATTCCAACCATTAGTGCTGGCATTTGTAGAGAGCCCACTGCTTCATCAAGCTTGAACTCACCAAGATCGAGCAAACTTTCCATCTTTTCAAAGATTTTGTTCCTTTTTCTTAGATCAGAATTAGAAGATTCAGGAATGAACACATTGTGTTTGGGCTCATTGGTGGGGATGATATATTGACTAGGGTAATGGTTGGTTGTTGGCAAGTTGAGGATGGGATTTATGTTACAGGATGGCAATCTATTGCGGTCAGGGAGAGGTTTATTGACAGTTTTGGGATTTTCAAGTGGGGTGATGACCTTATTGCCAATCAAGTATTGAATTTTGTGGCGAAGGCAGAAGCAACAGTCAGTATGATGATCGTATTACTGATGGAAGGTGCAATATTAGGTAGGGTCATGTTTAGGGGGGAGAGGGTTAAGGAGAGGTCGAGGATTAAGCGGTTTGAGATACCCTTTCTCCATCAGTACCTTCAATGCACAGGTTGGGCTCATATGGAGATGGGTGAAGGTTCATTTTTGGGATGAGGAAGCATCAGGTTTAGAAACGTTGGCAAATAGGTTGGTAGGTGTTGGTTGGTTTAGCTTATTTTTCGTGCTCCTTTCGGATACGATTAGCCCTACAGTTCAGACTCCCGTGGTTCTGAATCTGATTTCACAAGTGCAATGCGAAATAGATAAATGCAAATGAGTCCAAATCTGAAAAATCTTTTGGAAAATTGAATTTGAATCAAAATGCCAAAAAATGGACTTCATTACCCGATTTCAGAGTCGCCACCTAAATATTTTTGAAAAATTTAGGAAACCCATGACTTGTGCCAAAAGGCCATTAGTCCGTCATCACTAAAGTGTCTCGGCTCGGGAAGTTAGGTGTGAGAGGGGAAGGTCATGAATTGAGCACCCCACTAAGCCGATCAAAGATTGGCCTTTACTAATCATGATGTGATTTTTATTTACATTATATGTTCTTGTTCTGATTATTTATGCTATCTTTACTAGGTGATGCACACAAGTATAGACCAAGTCACAAAATTTGGAATGCATTGATTTCATATTTGTTTGAAAATTGTTTTGAATATGTACCACTTGAAAAAGTAATCTCATATGTACATTTAAGCAAATCATCCCAACTTAAGCAATTAGCCTTCATCTATAGGCATTCAAATAGGTATATCACTTGAGCACTTAGCCTCATGGTATTTATGCTTGACATGGCAACAATCGCACACATGTAATATGCCAAAGCAAAGAAATCCTTACCCCAATATCTGAGGGGGGCCAAAAAAGAGGAAATAGTTAGAAAAAATGCATGATCCTAACAATGCAAATGACTAATGCAACACATATAAAAATGTAACTACTAGGCCCAGCTACTAGCATGGCATGTGGATTAATTTGATAGCATGTAGCTAAGCACGTATTCAAATAAAGAATGTGAAATAACCACAAAGTTAGACTGATGCGCTGAGCCTAATGCATGCAAGACGAATGGATACAAGTCATGGAAAATGCTAATTAAAACATGATGCTCTATGCTATCCATCATAAGCGAGTAAATAAAAAGGAGAAAGAAATGAGGGTTGGAAGACATACACATTATTACAATTTTTCCCTCATACAAGAGGGTCCGAATGTCCAAGTATTCGAATTAAAACTAGCTATTACAAATTCAAATGAATAATGAATAAACTAACTATCTAATTTATTACAACAAGACATTATGATAATAATAATTACAACCATAATTACAACAATAATATGAACCATAATATTACAACATTAATGTATATAAAAAATGCAAAAGGATCACATGCGCGTCAATGAAGATGGTTTTCAGAAGCTACTCTGTCTGACCCCCTAGGAATCCGCTCTATTTCACCCTCAACCACTACCCCTTGTTTCTGCCAAAAGTACTTTGCTTACCAAACATTGGAGCTCGGCCGGCCCCTAATGAGGCCCGACCAGGTCCAAACAAGGCCATCTGTGCCCTATTTTCTTGCAGAAAAATGTTTTTGTACTTTGAAGTGAAAACAGTGCAGATAGAGCAGTTTTAAACCATGTGTTGTCCCTTCTGCTTTTCTCTATCATGGAGAAACTCAAGAGAAGAACGAATTTGGTTCCAAAATTATCAATAGGCGTAAGTTGATTGCTTGATGATTTCGAACACGATTAGACAAAAACTAATAAATGCAATGAAAGATGACCATTCCTCCCTCCTATCATAAAGTTGGCTCAAAGAGGGAGGTAGACACGCCTTAAGATTCATCAAAACATCAAAAATTAGTATGTGATGACTCTAGAGACGATGGATTCGGTATAATGTCTGACTGAATCCAACCAATTTTATTAAGTTTCTTTATGTTAGTTCATTGATTTTAAGTCCATTTTATTAGCCCTTTTCATCTTACCTTTCCATTACTTAATCAGTTAGTCCGATAATGAGAATTAAGTCCACTAAAAGGAGAGAAATGTCAAACGAGAAGTTGTTTTTGGCATGAGAGAGATGTAATGCCCCGGTAATGAACCTCTGAAGAGATTAAACCATTTAGCATAGAAGGTCTATTTCTCAAGCTTAAACAACACTCGTTGGAAACAACTCTTACAAACAAAGAGAAAACCAAGAAAGGAGGGAGAGTGCAGAGATGATTATGCGAAGTAGATTATTACAAGAAGTGGGACTCGTTACATGAAAGAAAGGTAAAGAAGGCCATCAAGTCAATTGGCTCGATGTCTAAGGCCTAAACAACTGAAGACTTACAACACAACAAGGAAAGTATTAAAAGCATAAACTAATTAAATGAATTAAAACAGCCCTAAATAGCCCTTAAAATGTTAAAAAATAGTAGTTAAAACATGTTAAAAGAGTACAAAAGATAGATAACAACAAGGAGATACCAAACTAGTAAGCAAGAACAAGGAGAGGTGGCTAAGCCCTCCATTTTTGAGACTTCTAAACCATGTTTTTTTTAGCCCTTTTAAACTCTGAAAATCAGTTTGACAACCAAGGAAAGGAGTGTAAAAACAAAAGGCATGAGCTATGAATTAAGGTACAAGAAAGGGTGTCAACCCTCTCCTCCTTTGGTAGCTATTCAAACCCAAGTTCTAACACTAGAAATGGATCCAAAACAGCACAAGAACACAAGAAATAGATATATATATAGATTGAGATGAAAGCCAAGACAAAGGTGACATGCTTATACCTCTTGAAGAGAGTAAGCTTTGATTGTTGATCAAACTTGATCCAAAGGCCCTCTCAAGTTTGAATTATGATTCTCATGGCTCAACCAAGGCTCCAAGGTAAGGTTTGAGGGTGTGTATGGTGTATGGATATAGCTCAAGGATGGTAAGCTTGCTCAAAGATGGCTTGTCAAGGAAGAGGGAGCTCTCAAGTGAGTGTATAGGCTCTTTGAAAATTGTTCAACCCTCAAAATAGAGATATGACCTCGTATTTATAGAATTTGAGCAAAATAGGTCAAAAATATCTTCAAAAATAGGTAGCTAGCTGCCTTGTTTATTACCAACAAGGCACGGCTAGCTCCAAATGGCCACGGCCGGCTCCAAATGAGGCACGACTGGGCCCCAATGTGCTCCTCTGTTCCTTTATTTCAAGCTCAGTGTAGGATGGCACAATGTTCAAAAAGGGACCTCTGAGGTATGAAAAAGGTAAATATGAAGATGTTTAAGTCTTTCGTTGAGAATTCAAATCACACAATGTAACTTTCATCATCGAATGCACAGGACAAAGTGCTCGAGTCTTACGGGGCGGTTAAAAATGGGGTGCCTACAGCTGGGTATTCATGGGTTTCGGACTGGAATCATGATGGGTGTTTCTGGTAAAGTGTCTCTTTTTATTGTTTGGCCTTCCCTTGTTTGCCAACCTATGAGTAACCTCCACTTGAGCATTGGTGTGTTGAGTAGCGAAAGTTTCATCTATAATCCTTCCACCAAGTGCAAGGACTTGCCATTTGTTTAGGCCTTTGATTTTCAGAGCTTCGACAACCCATCGGAGATGTGCACAAGGGTCAATAGTTACCCTAGACTCACTTTTGCTACTTACTTCGGCCCTGTTTGCTTTTGATTAGCCCATTCCACTTTTATCTTGTTCCGAGATTAGAGAATTCTTTGGCACAAAATCCCCAGCATGAGGTGTGGTAAAAGACGAGGTCAAAACCCTAAAGGTTAAATCTGCCACCATTCCCTAAAGGTCTTCAATCATTCCCAACATCTCAACAGTAGTGGGTTCGGCCATTTGGGCCTCTTAGTGCATCCGAACTGGATTGGGTGTATCCATCATGCACAAATCAATATTTTTGAAAATGAACACCTCTAGCCTGGGCAGATAGGATGGAGTGATATATATACTGGGGTCGAAGGTAGGAGGTAGTATATGGATGAGGTTTAGGTGAGGAGGAGGTACTTGGTCATGGATAGGAAGTGGGTTAGTGGTAACATTGGGTTCTTGAGGTGGAGCTATCGTCTGGTTGTCGATGCGATTCTAAACCTCATAACGAAGGTGGTAGCAATGATTGGTGCCATGACTGCGCTGCTTACGGTACACACAGTATTTGGTGGGGTTATGTTTAGGAGGGAGTGGGTCAGGAAGAGGTTAGGGATCAAGGAGTTTAAGATACCCTAAGATACCCTATTTTTATCAGGACTTTTAGTGCACTGGTTAGGCTCATATAGAGGGGGTGAAAGTTCTGCCTTGAGCTCGGGTTGGGCTGGCTGTTTGTGGGTTGGTATTGGCAAAAGGGGTTGGCAGTTTTAGGATCGGTGGCAACGATATTGATTTAAGTGGGTTTGGCAATAATGCTGCTGCTAGCATTGTGTAGACTGCCCGAACTCTCTCCGCGCGGCCCCCCTTTCGGAAAGGGCGCGAATTGGGTTCTAGCTACTACAGTTCGGACTCCTGTCATGGTTCTGAATCTAATCTTACAAAGTGCAATGTAAGACTGATAAATCACCAAAGAGTCCAAATCCGACAATTGGTTTTGAAAAATCAATTTTAATAAAAAAGCGCCAAACATGGACTGCTTTGTCAGATTTCAGAGTCGCCACCTAAATATTTTGTTTTGGGAAATTTAGGAAACCCTGACTCATGCTAAAGGCCACGTGCCCGTCATCACCAAAGTTGCCTTGGCTCGGGAACTTGCGTACGAGAGGGGAAGATCCTGAAATGAGCACCCCCGGTCGCCCAATCAAAGATTGGCCTCTACTAAACATGATATGTTGTTTTGAAAGCACATGTGTTCTTGTTTGATTATTAGCTAACTTACTATGTGATGCGCACAACACACAAGTACAGACTAAATCGCTCAATTTGGAACAAAACATCTCATGTTTGTTTTTTGAAAGTGGTTTGAAGATGCTACTCGCAAGTGGGCTAAAACGCGGATTTGCCACCAAACAAGGTGGGTGTAAAACATGATGATTTGCCACTTCAAGTGGGCTTAAAACGCACATTTTGATGAATTGTTCCAATTCAAGTAATGAAGCCTTCATCCATAGGCATTCATGCAATTAATCACTTAAGAAAATAGCCTCATGGCAAGCATGCTAACATGGCAACACTCACACTCCTGCAGTATGCTAAAGCGTAAAGACTTACAGTGTACTCCAAGCCAAAACAGAAAACTAGTTCGAAAAATGCATGATTCCCAACTATGTCAACCATGCCTAATGCAACATATTCAAAATGCAACTAAAATAGGCTCAGTTATCTAAGATGGCATATGAATGCAACACTGGATAATATGCTTTGGAACACGTATTCAAGAAAGTGTATTGAAATATAATGCAGTTTGAATGATGCACCGAGCCCGGTGCATGCAAGACAAATGAATGATGCAAACATGCAAAGCATAAGGTATGCTAATTGAAAATGATCCCTAAAACTAACCATCGAAAACGGATAAGTAAAAGGGAGAAAGAAGTGGGAGTTGGAAGACATGCACACACACACGCACCTTTATTACAACATTGTGCCCTCGCGATGGATAAGCTAACCAACTAATCTAATTAAACTAATTAGACTAATTATTACACAACAAATTGAATAAATAGTAAACTACTTACTAATTGTTACAACACTTTAAGTAATTAACAAATTAATTAATTACATTACAAAATCAAGCTAACTAATAATTAAAGCTTTAAACTATGCTACCCAAGCAAGTTCAAGAAGTTTGAACATGCATGCCTCGGTTTCTGCCCCGAAAAGCTCTCCGGTTTGCTCTCTTTAGGCTTTGTCTGCAGGGTGTCTTCAAGAACTAGCTGCTGAAACTTACCAAACCAAAGTTGGGGAGTGCACCAGTGGCCTGCAGGCCATGAAAGGTGGCCGCCGGCCACCTGCCGGCCAAGAGGGGACCTCTGCTGACCAACAATGGAAAGGTGCCGGCCATCAATGTGGCACTGCCGGCCACTGGTGTACTGTGACACCATTCTGCAATAGAGCACAAAATAGAGAAAATGGAGGGTCTCCTGAGGGTATGTATGTACTATGCCACTCCATATCATCTCAAAACATCAAGGGAGAGGCACCATTGGATCCAAAACCATCAATCAAGCATCTCAATGCAAGATGGCCAAGGATCCAACTTGTACAAATTCAATGAATACACAACAAACAAGACACTAAGACCACTACCTTATCAAGGGTGATCAAAGGCAATGGAGACAAAGGGAATTGGTCCATTTTCATCACTTTGAGTATGAAATGGACCAATTCACCTTGTGTTCAATATGACGTTTGATTGAACACCATGCAATGCAAACGACATGCTTATCTTGGCATGTTTTACTTGGTTCAATTTTGTTTACACATTTTAGATTACCAATCAATTCCTTAACCGGTTAAGTTCAATGTGATTGTCCTCTAATAGGAAAGATGGTCTAAGCCACAAGCACCTTGAGCATCAAAGAAGCCTCATGCTTTTGGTTAGTAGAAACCCTCAAGAGAAGGTTAAAACCATTAGGCATGAGAGCCTCAATTCCATGTCCAAGCCAACAAGGGGCTTAAGATCACTTTCAAGGCAAGTGAGAGATTGAAATCATGGAGTGCGATGACATACATTTCAGCACTAAAATGACATGCTAAGTAACATAAGACCATGCTAATAACCCATAATATGCATGTTTAAAGGTTTAAGCATCAAAGCTAGTGAAGTGCTTTACACTAGACCCATGCAATACAATGCTGAAATGGCCAAGCTAGCCCTAAACAGACCTCAAACTTGCCAAAACAATGACCAAAATGTGCTGAGATATTAGCATGAAAAACAAGAACAGTCATGTTCATGCATAGGCTCACAAACAAGGCATAAGGCTTAACACTCAAAAGCACTTAGAGAGTGAAATATGTGAGAGTGTGATAATGGCATATGCTCTGAAATCACATGAGAAATGATGCTATATCATGCAAACATCACAAGCAAAGCATGCTAGAGGCCCTAAAACTCAAAGCTAGTTAAGGCACTTGCACTATAGCTATGCAATACATGAGCCATATGACCAAAACAATCCAAAATAGTCCTAAAACAGCCTAAATGGAGTTCTAAACACATGCTTGAAACAAGTCAAGAAAGGCTAGACTTAGAGGCCAAAATAATAGCACATGTTAGGCAATTTAGCATAATTGCACTACAAGCATACAAAGCAAAGCTCGAGTGATCAAACCGGCTCAAAACAGAACTTAAACATGCCAAAATATTAGCAAAAATGTGCTGGAGCTAAGCCAACACAAGCTAGAATGATAGGCTAAAGCATGAAGCATGTTAGGCCAACAAGCAAGATTACACTACGAGTGCAAGATGAAAGCAAGGAGTAGCCAAACCAGCCAAAAAACGAGTTATAGCAGGTCCAAAAAGTCACAAAAACATGCTTGGACTAAGCTTCAAAAAGGGAGAAATACATGCTCATTTGGTAGGCCATCAACATAAGCAAGTAAGACAAAAGGAGAGGGGACCACCCCCTCCTATTAGGGATCTCAAAACCAACTTTTTACCACTGAAATTCCTCTGGATTTCAGTGGTTAAAAGGCCACGAAAAGATGGTTTGAAAGGTGATGAAAGATGGCACAAAAGCTTCACAAGCTAAGGAACAAAAGGGAGAGACAACCCCCTAACACAAAATAGGCTCAAACTACCATTTTTAGGACTGAAAATAGAGTTTTTTTTTTTTTTTTTTTCAGTTGAAAGCCAGCTCAAAAACAGCACAAAAAGATGGCAAAAACAAGTATTAAAACAAGCCTAAAGGGTGAGTCTTATACCTTTTGAAGGGAAGCACACTTTGAGGCACAAAACCAAGTCAAAAACCACCTTAAGGAGCTCCAAGGAGACTTCAAGAGAGCCTCAAGCCATCTCAGCCCAAAGATGAACCACTCTTGTTAAGGGTTGATAGGTTGAAGATGGATATATGCAAGCTTCTAGCACAAAAGCTTTGGAGAGAGAGGATTGTAGAGAGAGAGGTTTTAGTGAGAGAGGCTCCCAAAACTCTTCCTAAATTGTTCTCAAATGTTCTAACCCTTCAATATGAGATATATGGCTTCAATATATCACAATATAAGAGCCTTAGGTCAAAAATATCTCAAGAGAGACAGCTGTGTCAGCTGGAACAAAAATATCTGCCAAAAACCACTTTCTACCATCAATTGTCGACACTTTATCACTGTTGGCCGGCACTTTATCATTGTTGGCCATCATGGGGGCACCTCTGGATGGCAGGGGGCCGGCATTGGCCATTCATGGCCTGCACATGGCCAAAAAATCCCATTCATGATCATAAACTTCCACCTCTGGTTGGACAGAAAAATCTGCTTTTTGGGCCCGACTTCAACCGGACATAACTCCTTCATCTGGACTCCTAGTATAATAACCCGATCCTCGTATATGCTTTCTGATATGCTTGCAGCCCTTGATTCTGTGCATTTATATGCTTACTGTGATATTCCATGTGGAATTAAGTTTAATTGAGTGAACCCTATGTTTATAAATTCATATCTGTCTAACAAGAGAAGTATCTATTATAATTGCGATATTCTGATCTGAAATTGAGAGCCTTAAAGACTTGCTAATCAGAAATTGACTTTAAATTTGAGTTCAGTATAATTTTTAGATCATGATATGATTTTCTGTAAAAATTTGATTCGGAACCATTAAACTGATTAAATTTCGTCTTATTCAACTTTGCTATATCTATATGTTTCTTTGAACATTTGACTTAGAAGCCTTTACACAAATATCTCTTGAGAGAGAGTGGTGAGAGTAGAGAGAAAGGATCAAGAGGAGAGCTTCATCAAACAAGAAAGTTGGAACTTGAGAAGAATTTGAGAGAATCAAGCTCAAGGTAAGTTTAATTCACCTTGTATAACCTTTTTCTTGGAGTTGGGTAAGAATTCCCTTTTCATTCATACCACGTAGGGTTTGTAATTGTGATCTTGTGTGTGTATGTTAGTTAATTGGCAAGATAATCTTATCTTTTGATTGTTTTGACTTAACTTGAACTATCTAGTGAGAAATTACATCTTATTCCTTCACTTGTCATGTTTGAGCTCATCTACGTGGATAAATAGCTGTATATTTATATATATACATGCGTGTGAAAAGTTAGAATAACATGGAATTGAACTATGTTTATGATTTCAAGGAATTAAAGACCTACTTCAGTTTATAATTCACATTTATATGTTATTGAGCCATATTCTTGCAATAGATTAACCTATTTTGAGCCTTGTAAATGCTTACCAAAGTTTGGATGTTGCTTGAATTCGAAGTCCACAAAGTAGGGGCAACGACCGCACGTGTGGGGGTCATGGTCGCACGTGCGGGGCTCACAGCCGCACGTGCAGAAAACAGAGGATTTTGACCCTAAAACTACTGGAATAACAGCACGTGCGGGGCCTCACAGCCGCACGTGCGAGAATCACTGCCGCACGTACGGGGCTCACAGCCGCACGTGCGGCCCATGCTAAAAAATCCTGTCTGCTCCATTTTACTTGTTTGACCCACTAGTGTTATTAAAATCTGTATTTGATGCCTTTAAAATGTTTATAAATTCATTTGAAGCAAAACGAATCAGATATGGTTTAAAGAGGGAAATGGACTAATTCCTGAACTGCGTGTGTATGTAGGGTGCATACCGGAAGGAGTTGCCGCTCCACCACAGCACTATGAGTAATAGTACTGTATTAGTATATTTTACCTATCGCTAATAATTATTATTAGCACTCTGTTGATCGTTAGTCAACTATGTTAACTTATGTGAACGATTGGAAGCATTTGTGTACATCTGAATGACTCTGAGATTAGTCTGTTCTGTTGATATCTAGGCCGAAGGCCAATCTGTAAAATTTGTTGGGCCTAAGGCCAATCGGTAAAATCTGTTGGGCCGAAGGCCGTTTTGAAAATTTTCCAGAATATGATTTCTACACCTGTATACGTTGTAATTCGGATTTATTCATTGAATCATTTAAGTATTATTATTCACTGAGCTTCGCTCACTTCGTGTTATGTCTGTCTCTCTAGGTAATCAACCTGGAGGTCAGTCTTAACCCATCATGTCCGCTCTGCTTTTGTCAACTTTAATGCTTCTAAGTACTTAGATGAAGCTCATTCATTTTTGTGGAGTTCTTGCTAAGCTTTTAGCTTTGTGCTCTAAGTTTTCTGTTTAATGTCATGAATTGTGTATAACCTTCTCTTACCAATGCTTTTGTTACACGCCCAATCATGGGGCCTGGTCTGTATATATGTGTGTACAGGATAGCTTCTCATGTGTATGTTTACCGTATGTTTGACTATCTGATGCAATGCTTGTGATCCTGGCATGTTAGTGATAGCTCAATGGATACTGTTTATGTTAATACTTGCTTCCGTTCAAGCCCCCTATGTTATACATATCAAATTTGATGTCCGTTTCCGAAGTGATCATGCCCAAACTTTTAGGGGCGGGTTTGGGGTGTGACAAGTGGTATCAGAGCACGAGTTGCTATCTCGCACACGAATCCATTGAGCCTTAGGATGTTTAGAAAAGACTTAGGCATCATGCATAATATTCTGAATGCATATGGAAAGATTGATGGCAACGTTAAATGTAATCTGCTAACACTAATGATTATGATCCATGTTTATTGTATATTCCTTGTGTATATTGTAATTGATTGTCATGTAGAATATGGTGAGAACAAGAACGGAAGACCCGAAAGATGCTACTTCTGCACGGTTAGATAGAATGGAAAGAATTATCATGGAAATGGCAGAGACTTTACGACAACAACAACAAGAGCCACAACCACAACCGCCACCGCTACCGCCACCGCCACCGGTACCTCCGCCTGTGGTACAAGATTTTAATGCTGAGGACCGAACCATTACACTCACAAAGGAATTTAAAAAGATGAAGCTGCCATCATTCAAAGGAGGAATAGAACCAATGAATGCGGGATAGAAAAGCTGTTCGAAGTGTTTCCTTGTACCGAAGCCCAAAAAGTGCAACTTGCTGCCTTCAGTCTCGAAGATGAAGCACGGAGGTGGTGGATGCTTACGAGAACTGTACATTAAGAATTAACATGGGACAGATTTTTGGAACTATATTATGACAAGTACTTTTCCCAAAATATGCGTGACAAGAAGGTGACAGAATTTGAAACACTTAGACAAGGAAATAAAACCGTTGCGGAGTATGAAGCCCAATTTGCAGAGCTAGCCCGGTTTGCACCTCACATGGTGGATACGGATTATAAGAAACCACGGAAATTTGAAGGGGGATTGCAGAATCAACATGTTGAAGTTACCCACCTATGTTGATGTGTTGGAGAGGGCTGTTATAACAGAGGGAAACATTGCTGCTCAGAATCGAATTTCCGAGTGGAAAGGAAAGAGGCAGAAAACACAATTATCAAAGGGGTCAGCCACTCCACCAAATAAGAAACAAAATTCAGGGACCTCTAGTACTTTCACCCTTACTTAAGATTCAACTCCTGCTTGTTCAGAATGTGGGAAGAAACACTGTGGGAGTTGCTATCGGTTGATTGGAACATGTTTTAGGTGTGGTAAAACGGGTCATCTGGCAAAGGACTATCCTCAGAAAAATCAACAAAATGGAAATAGGGTTACTGCAAGCTCAATAGAGTCTACACCAACTCCCAACACCAAGTCAACTGCGAAGCCTGTTAACAATAAACACCGTGAGACAAGGGAGAGTGTTTGCATTGGTTCCGGGAGATGTGCAAAATGTCGCAACCGTGGTGTTAGGTACATTTATTGTTCACGGTTATTCTGCTCATGTATTGTTTGATTCTGACTCTATCCATTCCTTTGTGTCAAAACTATTTGCTCAAAATTTAGATAGATCTGAGGAAGTACTATCTTATATGTTATGTGTGTCTTCACCTTTGGGAGACTCTATGGTCTATACTTCTGTATATTTTGCTTGTGAACTCCTACTTGGGGATATCTGGGTATATGCCAACTTATTGCCTCTTGACATGACTCACTTCGATGTTATTTTGGGAATGGATTGTCTGAGTGACTGTCGTGCAACAATTGACTGTTTGACTAAGCAAATTAGTTTCCACCCTCTGGGACAATCAGAATTTACCTTTCAGGGACGTGGAGTGACTTCTCCACCTTATTTGGTTTCTGCAGTAAAGGCCTATAAATTAATTCAGAAAGGGTGTCAGGGGTATTTATGTAGTGTTTTGGAGGGGCAAGTGGTGAATGGGGGTACTGACATGATTCCAGTTGTCTGCGAATTTCAAGATTGTTTTCCGGAAGAATTATAGGGGGAGTTAGTAGGCCGTGAAATTGAGTTTACAATTGAAGTGGCATCAGAAACTCAAACCATTTCTAAAGCTCCGTATAGAATGTCACCGGTCGAAATGAAAGAGTTGAAGGTTCAGTTGCAAGATTTACTTGATAAGGGATTCATTCGCCCGAGTGTCTCTCCTTGGGGTGCACCAGTTCTGTTTGTGAAAAAGAAAGATGGAACACTCCGATTATGTATAGATTACAGGGAACTTAATAAGGTAACGATCAAGAATAAGTACCCATTGCCTCGGATCGATGATTTGTTTGACCAGCTACAAGGGACACAAGTCTTTTCGAAAATCGATTTACGGTCCGGGTACCACCAACGGAAGGTCAAAGCTGACGATGTTGAGAAGATAGCTTTTTGAACCTGATACGGACATTATGAATTTTTGGTTATGCCCTTTGAAGTTACTAACGCACCAGCAGTGTTTATGGATTTGATGAATCATGTTGTAGACGTCCCCGAACGTCCCAGGAAAAATCCCGTTTTGTTCATTTGGGCTTGCTACAGTTCAGGACTCAATGTCACGGTCCTGTATCTAATCTCGTAGAGTGCAATGCAAGACCGATGAATTATCAAAGAGTCCAAATCCGGCAAATCGTTTTGAAAAATTGATTTTTAGAAAGAAGTGTCAAACATAGACTGCTTTGCTAGATACAGAGTCGCCACCTAAATATTTTATTTTGGGAGAATTTAGGAAACCCTGACTCGTGCCTAAGGCCACGTGCCCGTCATCACCAAAGTTGACTCGGCTCGGGAACTTGGGTATGATTGGGGAAGGTCACTTCGTGAGCACCCCCACTCGCCCGATCAAAGATCGGCCTCTACGAACCATGATATCGTGTTTTGAAAACATTATGTGCTCTTATTCCAGTTATTAGCCTAGAATTACTATGTGAAGCACACAACATACAAGTATAGACTGGATCGTTTGAGTTGGAACAAAACATTTCATGTTTGTTTATTTGAAAGATGGTTTGATGGTGCTACTCGCAAGTAGGCTAAGACGTGGATTTGCCACCCTCAAGTGGGCTTAAGAAAACATGATTTTGCCACTCTCGAGTGGGCTTAAAACTCTCATTCAATGCATTGTTCCAATTCAAATAACCCAACCTCCACCCATAGGCATTCAGGTAGTTATATCACATAAGCAAATAGCCTCATGGTAAGCATGCTATCATGGCAGTCACTCACACGCATGCAAGGATGCTAAAGCATAAACACTCACCGAGTACTCCAAGCCAAAATAGAAACTAGTTAGTAATCAATGCATGATCCTAGTTCATGTTAAGATGGCTAATGCAACACATGCAAAATGCAACTCAGATAGGCTCGGCTATTCTAAACATGGCATATGAAATGCAACAGATAACATGTATTCAACTTGGAATTGAAATACAATGCAGTTTGTATGATGCGCCGAGCCCGGTGCATGTAAGACAAATGAATGGATGCAAACATGCGAGCATATAGATGCTAATTGAAACATGCCCTAAAACTAACCATCATAAGCTGGTAAATAAAAGGGAGAAAGACGTGGGGTTGGAAGACATACATCACACACACGCACACTTATTACAACATTGCCCTCCTCGGAGGGTCCGAATAAATATTAGACAACCAAAATGAATAACTAATTATTACACAGCACTAGCTAAATAACAAATTAACTAAGAAAGTGAGTAAACTAGCATGCAATGCTACATGAAGTAGACCGCCTCGGGATGATGAAAGATGCATGCATGCTCGAGTCGCCTTGTCGGGAAATCCATCGCGATGCCCTGATTTGCCTCTGTTTACAATTGACCCCGGAACACTGTACACAACTCCATGGGAACTTGTAGGGATACTACTGACCAGTTTTTGCTGTTGGCTTCCGGTTTGCTGCAACAGAGAGTAAGAAAGGGGCATGGCAAAATATTTTCAACATATGTATGCACAACCACTCTCCCCGTCATTGCACGAGCTCTAGAGAGTGCAGTCCTCAATCCTCGTGCCACCAAGCATGCATCTCGATGCATGGTGTCCGAGGAGTCGAATTGCACGACTCAATGTGAAATGAATGCACAAATGGACACCTAAAGCCAACGACTCTATCATGGATAGTCAAGAGTGTCGGCGATCGGGAACTGAAGCACGTTTCGTCACTTTGAGTACAAAACGTCCCTTGTTTCCCGTGTTTGGGCTAAACCCTCCTCCAAACACTATGCAACAACTAGAATGGCATGGCATGCAAACACAATGCAACAACTAGCATGCAATCCTAAACGAAATGCAACTAAGACACGCAAACATGCAAGGAGTGATATGGAAAGGTGCAATTAGCATGCGTAATGCTATGAACTATCAGTGGTATACTCAATGCACATGACATAATATGGCATACACAATGCAATATGGACTTAAACCAATATGAGTGGACCTCAGCCACACTCAAATCAGTGGCCAAACATAATGAAATGAAGCAACAACACTCATGCAAACATGCCCAAATGCAAGGGACCAAAACTAAGGCACCAAGTGCAACTCTACCAAGGCATGGAAAGCATGTAATATAGTATACAACAACACATATTTCAACTCTGAAATGACATACGAAAGGGTCTCGAATCATGCAAACACCTCACACAATGCATGTTAGGTGGCCCAAATACCGAAACTAGTGAAGTAGATTACACTAGAGGTATGCAAAGCGATGCTCAAATGACTAAACCACCCCCAAACAGTCCCTATGCAGACCAAAACAGTAGTAAATATGGACTAAAATGGTGGCTCAAAAGGCATGAAAATGAAGCTCATGCAATGGTCCAAAAATGAGGCAAACAAGCACAACTCTCAAATGCACTTAAGGAGTGGAAAACATGGTATTTCAAGCCACCAGTAAAAGTCCTCTTCATTGAGGCTGAAAGAACTAAAACACAATCGTCTGGTAATTGGTTGGCAATCACAATTTCTGTAAGGACTGATTGATCCTTGCTGGCACGCTCACATTTACAAAAATACTCTTCGAAAAGCCAAAAAGCCAACAACACTGTATTATCACATGATACATATATATTATTATTCGTATATATGATTTTGTGAATGTGAATGTGAATATAAATGTGAATGTGGATGTAGATGTAGATATAGATGTAAATGTAAATGTATTTTGTTTTAGAAAATATTAATAATTTGTACAGAGAATGAATTAATAAAATATATTTATTTTATGAATCTTTTTGTTTTGTGACAGTAATAAACCGTGGCTAATGTAATCGTCATTTCCTTACATTTTATTAACGACGTGTTATCCCGTCGCATATACGTATTAATTCAATTCTTTAGTGACCATTTAAACTGTCCCGAATATATGCATTATTGATTCAATTTTATTTTTTTGCGACGTTTTAGACCATCGCAAATAATACTTTTAGCGACGTCAACTACCATCTCTAAAAAAGTTTTGGTGACAACATCCTAAACCATTGATAAAAGTGATGTTTTTCTCGCTTTTTTGTGTCTAGTTAAATCGTCGTAAAAACTATTAATTTGCCGTCACTACAAGAAAGCGACAGTTTGTAACCATTACAAATACTTTTGGTCACACCTCCTTTTGTCAGCCTCACTTCCCATCGTTATTCCATCGTAAAAAGTCTTTTATGACAACATGTCAACCTTTTGTGACATTTGAGACCATCGCAAAAGGTCTAATTTTTAGTAGCGGTAGTTTTATTAAAAAAATAATTTATACAACTTGCATAAGTGATGATCATTTTACAGAAACTATCTAATTTTTTTGCTACACTTTCCCTCCCTAAGCAAATTTTTTAGTGGTGTTTATGACTGCAATCTGGTTAATTGTTCAAAAATTACATTGTAAGCCTCATAAAAAAGTTCATGGGTTGATTTGAGCCCTACCTGGCCGAATTTTGCCTGACCCAGACCTGAGGATGGGCTAGCACCACAGCCCAGACCAGCCCAAAAATATATGGACTATGCTTGGGTAGAAGGGTAAGGCATGTGGCCTGACCTGTTGACTTTTCAAGGCCCCATCCATAATATGTGCATCTCGAAAGCCAATTACCAAGCCCATTTATCTATACTATTTATATTTTATATATTAATATAAAGTGAGGGTTACAGTTGATGTCCATGGTGTCATGTATTTCTCATAGTTCTACTTAAAACAAAAAAGTTATATAGAGAAATGTACAAGATTTAAAATCAAGACTTTGGCCTAAGATAGAAAGTTCTTAACCATTTGAGAAAACACATATTATAATGTTACTTTTATTTTTATTTTTATTTTTATTTATTTATATTATACACGTATTGCATGTACCAATCACTAATAATAAATACTATTTGATCCTCTCTTTCTTTTGGTTTTTTTGGTGCTCGTAAGCAATTTTAGTAAAACAATTAGATTAATATCACTACAAGAAATATGGGTTTAGGTGGCGTTTTTTTAACGGCGTTTTTTAAAACGTCATTGTTTCTAATATTTAACGGCATTTTATAAACGTCTTATTTTTCTTTAATTAAAACGGCGCCGTTTTATGAATAGGAGGCGTTTATAAACGTCTTCAAATGCGTGTTATATCACACGCTTCCTTTTTCAAATATGAGAATCTCAACTTTCAAATTGAACCGATGCACTCACAAATACTCTCTCTCTCTGTCTCTGTGTGTTGTGTCTAAACCCTAATTATCACAGAGATTCAGTTGCTTATCAATGGAATCCTCAGAAATCGAAGTTCTCTCTCAAAATCGAAGTGATTCATCAGAGCGATTTCGAAGTTCATCTCAACAATTTAGGTCAGTCTCAGCGATTCAGATCTCAAAATTGAAGTTCATATCTCGAAATTTTAAAATTCAGAGTTCATATCGCTTCGATTTCATATTGCGATTCAAATCTGAGTTCATATCACTTCAGTTTCGATTCAGATCGTGATTCAGATCTCAGCGATTCAGATCGGTCTCAGTGATTCATATATTGAGAACTAAATGAATAGCACACCAACTACAAAGCTAGTAACTATATTACCACTAAATTAAATATGCATATAAATTAATAACATAATAATAATTACTTAATAAATAAAGTTAATTTTTATGATTCAATATTCAATCCTAATTATTGTAATGCACTTAAAAATTTTATATTATATTTTTTATTTTCTGTGATTATTTAGAATTTAATAAAAAAATTACCAAATTAGGCCCGACCCAAAATTCATAAATCCATATTTTTAAGAACAAGTGTAGGGTCTGGTCTTTAGAAATATAGCATAGGTGAACCTGAGCTTAGCTAGTTGACAGGTTAAAGGCCATGGGTTTTAAATTTGAGAAAAGTTAGGGATCATGAAATTTTTTTTATGAAGATAGTCATGAAAGATTTATGATTCTTGGATTATCTTAATTAATGTGTGGTGTTTTATTGTAAGTGTAATCCAAGGATCATAAAACTTTCATGATTATTTTTATGAAAGATTTTTCATAATACCTAACATTGCCGTTTAAATTTTAGGATCGAGTTGGCCCGACCCGAGCCATTTGCTGACACTTGCAACCAAGGAGAGCTTGGGTTCCAATTCGAAACTCCCACCGACACAGAATTTTGTAGCATTCAAAGGCTGACCACATACAACTTTATTTCCAAGATTTAAATCTTAATTTCTAGGACACCCATGCATGATTACACGTTCTAAATTCTCCAAAAAAGTAGCATCTTAAAATGGCAATTATTCCTCAGGACATGCATGCATGCACATTTAGACAACGTTCACCAAACGTTGATTATCGGCGACACAACAATGGGGCTCCTCACCGTGTGCCCTTCGTTCTCTTCAATCCAAGTTAGTGAACCGAATGTCACTGACCCGTTCTTGTCACCCATATAACTTATGGTCAGAGAGTAGTTCTGCTTCTCATATGTCTTCCCAAACACTAATGTATCTGGTGAAACTCTGACCACAGACAACGTTGGTGCTATCACATTAGCTGTGTAAGACGTTGCGCCGGCTCCAACATTCGTGACGGTCCTTTGAAATGTTTGAACCACCATCCCTGTTGTGTTTGTGTACAAAGCAATGAAAGATGGGTAATTGAGATCAGAAGTGTTTGAGCAACTGTAACTGTTCGATCTTGTTATGGTCAAGATCTGGTTCGCAGTGAAATTCATGGAGCAAAGGAGATTCACATAGTCCTGTGAAGTAGCATCATATATAAGACCCGGATCATTTGCCCTGTTCGGATCAACTTGACCAGATCCCATAGCTAATGGCGTAGCAATTTCGTAACCCAAGCCAATGTCTCGGATTTGATTAAAAGTGTTATCGATTGGGCTTGCTGTGGTCATCATGGCGGAGCGAATGGCAGCCGGACTCCATTCAGGGTGCGCTCCTTTTAGTAGTGCAGCAATGCCAGAAGCATGCGGGCAAGCCATGGATGTCCCGGAGATTGTGACGTAATCACTGGACAAGACAATATTTGAACCAATGGAAGCTGAATATCCATTTGGAATCCAAGATGCTAATACTAGTGTTCCCGGGGCCATCACGTCTGGCTTGAGGATTCCCGGATAGCTCGGCGAAGGACCTCTTGATGTATAGGCAGCAACAGCTGGTGCAGCCTTAGTACCCACAAAGGTTTGTTGAAACTTAATGCTAGCTGTAGGTTGAACAACAGTTTGGGCATAACTGATCAATGTCGGTGCGTCCTTTGGGCTAATCACGACCCCCGGATAAGGGAAAATATTAAACTCAAATATTTGAGGATCATCCGAGATAAAGATAGCTGCAGGCTGATTTGACATAGAAACTTGTTTGATTTGTGTGAAAAATGGCACCGTATTATCGCATATGAGGATCGAGAAAGGGGCCTCAGACAATAATTCAGATGAGTTGCAAGCGGATATAGTCGTGTTGTAGATAATAGGGTAGTTTTCCACGAAGGCACTCGCAGGGAACATGCTCCATCCAGTGATGGTTAACCCATTTCCCAGAGTCACTGTCCCAGCGAACCAACGATCAATAGAACCAGCTGCGACTGTCAAGACCCATGGAATGCCATTGTGCAACCATCCAAGCTCTGGACCATAATTTCCTGCTCAAGAAGAAACAAGCAATCCGTTTTCCATTGCTCCGAATGAAGCTATGGCGATTGGATCCTCATAAAGTGGCGTCTGATCGAAACCCATAGAAATTGATATCACATCAACACCGTCAGCAACTGCCTGGTCCAT
>NW_021025140.1:358054-372709 GCF_004153795.1 Camellia sinensis | reverse complement strand
TGTATTTGCAAGATATGTGTGTACAACCACCCTCCCTATCATGTCATGAACTCAAGGGGGTGTGGTTCTCGACCCTCGGGCCACCAATCGCACATTTCCATGCATGATGGGCGAGAGGCGAAGTTGCATAATTCAATATGAAATGAATGCACAAGTAAACACATAAAGCCTAAAACTCTATCATGTATGATCAAGAGCGTCAGCGATTGGGAATTAAGGCACGTTTCATCACTTTAAGTATGAAACGTCACTCATTTCTCGTGTTTGGACTAACACCTATTCCAAAAAACAATGCAATACATAACATGTTAAACATGTAATGCAACACAAGCATGCAAATATGCAATATGGCTTAAACATGCAAACATGCAATGCAAGGCAACAATCATGAAAATAACAGCTAGCATACACAATGCAAATGACAACTAGCATACACAATGCAAATGTCACCTAAGCATGCAAACAACATGGCATTCACAATGCTAAATGGACTTAAACCAAAAGTGGACAAACCTTAGCCATGTCCAAATCAGTGACCATAATGCTAAAATAAAGGCACAAAAATGGCCAAGCAAACATGCACAAGCATTGGCCCATCAACTAGGCCTAAGAACACAAATCTCAAGCATGACAAAGAAGCGATAAACATGGAAGTGTAACAACACTAAAGGCTCTGAAATCAAATGTGAAATGATGCCAAATCATTCAAACAACACAAGTGAAGCATGCAAGAGGGCCTAAGGCACAAAGCCATTAAAGGGACTACACAAAGGGGGGCATGCAATACATGGCACAAATGATTGAACCAATCATGGATAGAGCTCAAATAGGTCTAAACAAAGACCAAAACATGCTAAGATAAAGGCTCAAAGACCTAGGCATGCAAGCATATAAGCTAGGCAATAAACAAGGCAACAAATGCATAACCCTTAGAGGCACTCAAAGGGTGAAAGAAGTGGGAACATGGCAATGCTACATTCTGTGAAGTGAAGTATTAAATGATGCCAAATCATCTAAATAGCTCAAAGATAGCATGCATGAGTCATCAAAACATAAGGCTAGCAAGGCCAATTACACTACAGCTATACAAAGCATGAAGCGTATGGCAAAGGCAACCTAAAACAGTCCTACAACATGTCAAAATGATACTAAAACATGTATGGAAGGAAGCCAAAACAAGCTAGGGCATAAGGCATGATACATACAAGGCAAATAAGGTGGATTACACTACACCTATTAAGACCAAGCATGGGATGACTGAACCAACAAAAATCAAAGTTATATCATGGAAAAATAACTCCAAAAACACATTGAAATGATAGCTCGCAAGCTTAGGCATGAAGGCATGCGCAATGGCTCATGTTAAGGCATAAAGGGGCAAACCCTCCAACGCATTGAAAGAGTAAAAGATGCAGGTGCATGGCCAGGAAACATGGACTGAAATCACATAATAAATGATGTCAAATCATTCAAATAGTCCAAGTAAAGCATGCTAGTGGACTTGGTACACAAAGCTAACAAGCTAAAATGCACTATGGCTATACAAAGCAAGTCATTCATGGCCAAAACAACACAAATCAGAGCTAAGGCATGTTAAAACATGGACAAAAGCTTCTTGAAGTTAAGCCAAAAGCATACTAGAATGACATGTTAAAGCATGATGCATGTTAGGCTAATTAATGAAATTGCACTACAAATGCATGGAGCATACATGAGCCAACCAAACCAACCCTTAACAGAGGTATGACATGGCAAAACAACACCAAAACCCTACTGAGATGGCCCCAAAACAAGCTAGAAAGACATGCTACTTCATGAAGCACACAGCTAGTTTGCAAAATTTACACTACAAGTATATAAGGCATGCAAGGGGTGACCAAACCAAGCCAAAACAGAGGCATGGCAGGTCCTAAAAGTCACAAAAAAAAGTGCTTGAACTAAGCTTTAAAGAAGGAGAAATACATGCTCTTTTAATGGGCCATCAACACATGCAAACAAGAGAAGAGGAGGGAGGACCACCCCCACCCATTTTGGCCCTCAAAAAAAATTTTTCACCTCAGTGGTTTAAAGGCCAAAAAAAAGTTGGTTTGAAATATGTGAAAAAGAGAAGAGGAGGGGGGACCACCCCCACCCATTTTGGCCCTCAAAAAAAATTTTTCACCTCAGTGGTTTAAAGGCCAAAAAAAGTTGGTTTGAAAGATGTGAAAGATGGCTCAAAAGGGCCTCACAAGCCAAGGAGCAAAAGGGAGAGACAACCCCCTAGCCAAACAAGGCACAAATAAACACTTTTATACCTCAAAAACAGAGTTTTTTACAGCTGAAACACCATGTCAAAATAGTGCAAAAAGATAGCAATTAAATCATGCAAGACAAGTATAAGAGGCAAGCCTTATACCTCTTGAAGCATGAGCACAAAAACAAACACTTCAACCACTTTCTTGGCTCAAATAAACCTTCAAAAGCCTAAATTAGTCCCAAGATGCCTTAGCCCAAAGGTGGTCCAATTTGGTTAAAGGATTGTATGCAAATGTGTAAAGAATGCCCACTTTCAAGCCTAAAACAAAAGGAGAGAGAGAGAATTCTAGAGAGAGTGAAGGGTTAGCTCACAAATCTTCTAGAGAGAGAGGATTGTAGAGAGAAAATTTTTTAGAGAGAGAGGCTCCTCTAATCTTCCAACCTTACAAAATATGAGATATATCTTCCATATATAGCCATTCAAGAGCTTTGGGTCGGAAATACCTAAATTGCAAATATCTGGAGCAATGCACAATAGCTGGAGCAAAAAGATCTTCAAAAAATCTGAGTTTGGGACCTGCAAACCACTTTTCCTGGTCGACCGACCACTTTTCTGGTCGGCCAGCTACTTTTTCTGGTCGGCAGGAAAATTCTACTTTCTAGGTCTAACTTCAAATGGGCATAACTTCTTCATCTAGACTCTTCTTTAGGTCATTCGTGTGTCCAAATTGAAGCCCCAGAAGTAAGATTTCCAATGGTGGCAGCCTTGCATCAAAATTCCAACTGTGCAAAAAGTTAGGCCTATTTTGGTGAAGTCGCACAGTTTCGATCCTTCTCGGATTCATGCCGAACTTCTCCCAAACTAGTTTTCTTCTCTCTTTTCTCATTTTCTTCAACTCCAAACCGCTAAGCAAGGTGTTTTGAAAGATTTTTCAAAGATTTCATCTCTCTTTCATTCATTTCCACTTTGTCCTTGCTCGATTTACCGAAAAGCGCAACATTTAACGAAATGCGAGCCTCGAAACATCATAGGAAATTTGTTTCAAAAAAGTTTTGAAAGAGAGGGTTTTAAGGTCTAAAAACCATTCAAAATAGCTTTGGTCCAAAATGGGGTATGAGTTTAGGATTTGACTCTCCTCTTGCCGAAGGAATCAAACCTTTGCACTGCACAACTTTCAACACCAAGTAAACCATCAGTAACGCCCAAGTCTTAAGGGCGGTCAAAAATGGGGTGTCTACACTGCTGGAATGAGACTTCTATTTATAGGCAAACTTGTGACAGTTGGACAGATCCGACCAGGTGTGATTTTTAAACTGAACAGATACAAAACAATTTTAGATCTGTTGGAAACTGCTGGGCAGTTTTAAACCTGTTTGAAACTGTCTGGAACTGCTGGGCAGTTTTCAAACTGTTTAGAACAATTTGAACCTGTTGAACCTGCTGGAAAATGGGCTAAAAAAGGACATTGTTTGGGCAGAAAAATCTCGCACAAAATTTAAATAAATTTCGTTTAGAAATTCAAATAATTTTCCCGCAAGAATTTGAAAATTTTCAAATAAATTTTGTCCCAAAAATTAATGTTAGGACCGACCCGACCCACAACCCACACCCGCGCCCGGCTCGGTCGGTCACACGGCGGCAGCAGCGTGCGCTCGTGTTATAGTTTGAGCCAAAGGCCACCTTGTTCATAACTCCTCCTTTCTACAAACCTGGGGTGCCCCTTGGGGCCCAACCCAAGTATTCCCTCCTAGAACTTATATACACACATGAGTTCTTTTAAGTTTCCAATGTGGGATAATCATTACAAGAAAACCCACATTTTACTTCTTAAATTGTCCATTCCACAAACCTAAAAAACGACATCAAATTCTCATTCACTCATAAATGGTTTTGACGAACCGTCTTCATCATGTAACTTGCCATAGGGCAAGGAACACGTCACACCCCAAAAGACGTGTAGGACCCACTCAAATTTGGGCTCAAAGATGGCCTAAAATAAGCCTATTAAACCATAATTCCAATAATCCCCCACATGAATGGAATTTGACGGAGAAAAAATGTAACAACATGATCTAATTATAGAGAGTACAAAAATTGGAAATATTATGCAAAGGATAGATAGCTTTTGGCTTTGAACCTTCCCTTGTGAGACACTATCGGATTTACTAGCTAACTAGTGAACATGATGTCTTGAACTGTTCAGCCATTTGTGTAAATCAAGACAATAGAACTCAAACAGTATATTACCAGACACAATTTAGTTCTCACTATTGTGTTCATTTTGGCCCCGAACAACCTGGTTTTCCAAGTATAAGAGGCAAGCCTTATACCTCTTGAAGCATGAGCACAAAAACAAACACTTCAGCCACTTTCTTGGCTCAAATAAACCTTCAAAAGCCTAAATTAGTCCTAAGATGCCTTAGCCCAAAGGTGGTCCAATTTGGTTAAAGGATTGTATGCAAATGTGTAAAGAATGCCCACTTTCAAGCCTAAAACAAAAGGAGAGAGAGAGAATTCTAGAGAGAGTGAAGGGTTAGCTCACAAATCTTCTAGAGAGAGAGGATTGTAGAGAGAAAATTTTTTAGAGAGAGAGGCTTTCTTCTCCAGCTTTATCTAAAGCTATAAATTTTGATTCCATAGTAAACCTAGCAATGCAAGTCTGTTTGGAAGATTTCCAAGATACAGCTGCACCACAAAGAGTAAAGACATACCCACTGGTGGATTTTGAGTCTCTTGTGTCCGATATCTAATTTGCATCACAATATCCTTCAAGTACTACTGGATATCTAGTATAATTAAGCCCAATGTTACGAGTAAATCGGGGATATTTTAGAACCCTTGTAATTGCTTTCCAGTGTTCTACACTTGGATTACTCGTATATCTACTTAATTTCCTTACTGCATAGGCTATATCTGGGCGAGTGCAGTTCATCAAGTACATTATGCTTCCAAAAATTTGGGCATACTCTAATTGAAAAATATTTTCCTGTACATTCTTAAAAAGAAACAAATTAGCATCCATAAGTGTTCTAGCAAGATGATCATCATCTTTGTTGAATTTGTCAAGTATTTTCTCAATGTAATGAGATTGTGACAAAGCATAACCTTCTGGTGTTTTGGTAATTTTCATACCAAATATTACATCAGCAATCTCCATGCCTTTTATGTCAAAATGTTTATTCAACATTTTTCAGATAGTTTTAATCATGTCATTATTACTACCTATGATGAGCATATCATCTACATAAAGACAGACTATAACATATCCGTTGTTTGTGTTTTTAATATAAACACATTTGTTACGTTCATTAATTTTAAATCCATTTGACATCATGGCCTTGTCAAATTTCTCGTGCCATTGCTTTGGCACTTGTTTTAAACCATATAATGATTTAACCAATTTACACAATTTCTTTTCTTTTCCTGGAACAAAAAATCCTTCTTGTTGTTTCATGCAAATTTCTTCATTTAACTCACCATTTAAGAAAGCGATTTTCACATTCATTTGATGAATTTCTAGATTGTACAAAGATGCAATGGCAATTAGCATTCTAATGGATGTTATTCTAGTAACTGGTGAGTATATGTCAAAGTAGTCAAGACCTTCTTTTGGTCTATATCCTTTGACCACAAGTCCTGCCTTGTATTGGTCAATTGATCCCTCCGCTTTCATTTTTCTTTTAAAAATCCACTTGTACCCAAGAGATTTACAACCTGCCGGCAAATCCACTAATTCCCAAGTGTGATTTTGCATGATGGATTCAACTTTGCTATTTACAGCTTCTTTCCATAAAGGAGCCTCAAGACTGGACATAGCTTCTTTAAAAGTTAAAGGCTCATTTTCTAACAAAAATGTTAGAAAATCTGGACCAAAGGATTTTGAGATTCTAGCACATTTACTACACCTAGGTTCCTCTTCTTCTTTTTAATCTATCTCATGCTCTTGTTCTTGATCATGTTCTTGATCCTGACTAGCAATAGCATCATAAGATCTTTTGTTAGTACTAATCTCTTGTCCAGTTTTATTTTGAAACACATGTTCAAAGAAAGACGCATTCCGAGATTTAATAATAGTATTTACATACATTTCAGAATGTTCTAACTTATGAATCAAAATCGATATGCACTACTATTTTTAGCATAACCAATGAATATGCAGTCAATTGTTTTAGGACCTATCTTAGTCGTTTTAGGACTAGGAATAGCTGTTTTAGCCAAACACCCCCACACTTTTAAGTATTTGTAGGATGGTACTCTTCCATACCACATTTCATAAGGTGTTTGATTTACTTCTTTCGGCGTACTTTATTAAGAATATAATTAGCATAAAGTATTACTTCCCCCCACAAGTTCTAAGGTAATCCAGAACTTATTAACATAGCATTCATCATTTCTTTTAAAGTCCTATTTTTCCTTTCATTAATTCCATTTTGCTGAGGTGAGTAAGAAGCGGTGGTTTGATGAATTATTCCATGTTCTTTACAAAATTCACCAAATGGTGATTCATATTCACCACCTCTATCACTTCTTAGTTTTTTAATTTTCCTACCAAGTTGATTTTCAACTTCATTCTTATATTGAATGAAAGTTTCCAAAGCTTCATCCTTAGTTCGAATTAAATAAACATAACTATATTTAGTATATTCATCTATATAAGTGATAAAATATTTTTTCTCACCTCTAGTTTGAATTGATTTAAAATCACAAATATCACTATGAATTAATTCAAGTGGTTCCGTACTTCTTTCAATTGAATGAAAAAGAATTTTGGTTAATTTTGCCTCAACACAAATTTCACATTTATGATTTAAATCAATGTTAAATTTTGGTAAACATTCCTTATTAATTAATCTATGAAAAGATCCATAATTAACATGTCCTAGTCTACCATGCCATAAATTTGAAGACTCAAGCAAGTAAGAAGATGATATATTATTATTAATAATAGAGCGGACAACAGTTACTATATTTAGTTTGAAAAGGCCATCAGACATGTAACTTTTTCCTACATACATTCCGTTTTTGGTAAGTACAAATTTGTCACTTTCAAAAACTAGCCTAAACCCATTTTTACTCAACAGAGATCCGGAGACTAGATTCTTGCGAATGTCCGGTACATGCAGCACATTGTTGAGAGTGAGTTTCTTTCCAGATGTCATCTTTAGAATAAACTTTTCTTATCCTTCAACTTTAGAAGTTAAGGAATTGGCTATAAAAAGTTATTCACAGTTGTCCACCACAGAATAAGATGTGAACATCTTTTTGTCAGCACAGTAGCACCAATGTCCCCCTACCATTCTTTAGGATTTTCAAGAAAGTTTTCCTCGGAAACAACTACAGAAAGATTTATGTCCTCAACACCATTGGAAATTTTGTCCACTTCAGTCATATTGGCTTGAGCAGGCTTCTTGCTTGATCTTCCTTTGCCCTTGCGCTTGCTACGGAAATCTTTGGCCCAATATCCCTCTTTGTCACAGATGTGACATTTGCCACTAAACTTGTATTTTTTAGTTTCCCCTCCTTTAGATCCTTGTGCGGAACTTTCTCTAGAAAACTTTCATTTCTTCGCTTTTGGAGCATGTTCCACCACATTTGTCATAGACTTCATTGGATGCTTACCAGCCCGCTTCTATGAATTGCGGTTGTCCTCCTCAATCCTCAAATGCACAATCAATTATTCTGAAGTCATTTCTTTGTGCTTGTATTTGATGTAGTTCTTGAATTCCTTCCAGCCTTGTGGTAATTTTTCAATTAAGGCAACAACTTGGAAGGATTCACTGAGAGACATGCATTCTGCATGAATGTCATGCAAAATGAGTTGGAGATCTTGAACTTGGCTTATCACAATCTTAGAATCAACCATCACAAAGTCCAAAAATTTGCCTACTACGAATTTCTACGAGCCAACATACTCTGTTTTGTACTTTTTCTCCAAAGACTTCCAAAGTTCCTTTGCCGTTTTGATAGGACTGTAGACATTGTATAATGTGTTGTCAAGTCCGTTCAAGATGTAATTCCAGCAAAGGAAATCATCATGTTTTCAGGCATCGACAGCAACAATTACTTGCCGGTCGATTTCATCCTCTTTCAGAGTAAGAGCATTTTCACAGTAGAAACGTGCCAAGTTGAGAGTAGTAAGATAGAATAACATTTTCTACTGCCATTTCTTAAAATCAATTCCTAAGAACTTTACTGACTTTTCACCGTGATTGACTGGCACAGTCACAGCAGAAGGAGGGGTTGGCGCAATTGCAACCACCATACCAGTACTTGTTTGAGCATTAGTTTCAATAGTCATGAATTCTAAATTACAAAATAAAATTATAATTAGAATTTTATACTACACAGAAAATTTAATCCAAAACCACATAATTAAATTTTGTAAGAATAAAAGAAACAAGAATTGTAACTTTTATTTCCAATTAATTTGAAAATAAAATACTTATTTAACCAAATTAATTCTATACAGAAAAATATTTCTGTAACACTTCAAAAATTAAAATACTAAAAACAAAATTTTAATTAGTGAAAACTCAGAAATTATTTCTGAAAACCAAAATTAATTTCTGACCAACTTCACAAATAAATGTTCTGAATTGTTAATGACTACCAGTATATTACTACTAGTTGTCAAAGAAATTCCATACATAAATTTTTTTTTTTAACACTTCAAAAATTAAAATACTATGAGAGATAATGACTTTGTTGGATCACTAGTTTGAATTGTACCATTTGGAGAGATTTAGTGGTTCAGAAGGACAATAGCCATAGGCTGCAAAACTATGTGAACCTAGTAACTATTAGAAGCAGAGATGATTACGTCACACAACATTGTTTTTTTATGAGAGTACAGAGTTTTTTTTTTGGTACAATGGAGCAGGGGTAGAGGGGAGACGAACCTGTGATAGTCTAGTGAGATACACAGACTCTGGTCAGTTACATCATCTTTAGTAAAGAATTACAACAATGCCAGTAACACAAAAACTGAACACAAAACTGGACACAAAAAGCGCAAAAAATTAATGAGGCAATTGAATATGTTAAATGTATAAAAATACATTAACTTCTTATGGATATGAGGTGTGATATATTTTCTTTGTTTTTGGAAGCAACAATGCAGGGGTTATGGCTCCTCCTTTCATGCTTACCCAAGACAAAATTGAACTGCAGTTTGGAACTAATCATATAGGTAAGTTGCATCAATCATTTGAATATTTGATGTTACATCAACCATGTGTGCTAAATGGTTACGAACATTGGAAGATTCAGTAAAAAAAATAGAATTAAATCAATAATGTATTCGCAACAATTTAAATCGTCGCTAAACTAGCATTAACATGTGTATGCAACAAGTTAACCTGTCGCATATAACAAAATGTAAGTAAATAATGATTACATTAGCGATGGTTTATTACTATCGCAAAATAATTATTTTCATAAAATATATATTTTTTATTAATTCATTCCCTGTACAAATTATTAATATTTTGTAAAATAAAATGCATCCACATCCACATCCACATTCACACACATCATCAACATCATCATTTGCATTCGCATTTACATTTACACTCACAAAATCATATATAAGTTCTTAAAAAAAAAACAAAAAACAAAAAAAAAACAAAATCATATATACGAATAATATATATGACCCCTGTAGCAATATAGTGTCAACCAAACATTCTTTACAAAAATATATAAAACATCCTCCAACAATATTAATAATTTTTGATAATTCAAGTACTCAAATCTTTATTTAAAACAAAACAAAAGTATAGACAGTACAAATAAAAAAAAACATATATATTATAGCTTGTTTTAGTACCAACAGTAAGCTCCAATATCAATATATGAAGATATCATCACGTACTTAAAAGGGTAGCATCTGCAAAACAAAAAAAAAAAAAAAAAAAAAAATTATTTACAATATAATTAATTCCAAGCTTGCAAAAACTGTAAAATATTTGATATTATTTCAAAAAATAAATAAATAAATAAGATTGTAATATATACATGAATCGAGCGCCACACAATGTATCTTCCAACAGCTTCTCCAATTGTTCTTGGACCTCGGGATGGTGTTTCCAAACCAGCATTTGGCTTTTTCACTTTTAAGACAAAGACTTTGCAACATTTGGGCCTAATTGGAACTCAATCAATGTCACACAACGGATTGTTACTAATAAGAAGTCCCTCCGCCAATTGGACTATTAGTATACATGAACTATCCAAAGAAACTTTAATTAAATTGTAAAATAATGATAATACTATTAAAATCATGTATTGATTGAACACATTCCGCTACAATTTAACAATAATCGAATAAACACAAAACAAGAAATCTAGCCAAATAATTGTGTTTAAACATAGACACAGCAGTCCCTAGTAGTTCATGCTAGTAGACATGAAATAGATGTGAGATTAACAACAAAAAGGCAATATAGGTGACACAAAACAAAGGACACATAATCAATGTCAAGAGGCCGGGTCCCATCTTTTCTGACAAGTCATTTGTGCCTAGTTAGCCGTGTGTGTCAAGTTTCATTGACATTCGACGCCATTTGACCATTTTAGTGTGTCAACCAGTTCGAGTATCTCAAGGACAAGTTTTCACAAATGAAAATTAAGCTCCAGATTCAAAACCGAGAATTGGTTTCATGTTTCGTCTTTTCCTACAAGTCATTTGTGCCTAGTTAGTTGTGTGTGTCAAGTTTCGTTGACATCCAACGCCATTTGACCATTTTACTGTGTCAACCGATTAAAAAAAAAGAGTTCTTTAAGGACAAGTTTTCATAAACGGAAATTAGGCTCTAGATTCAAAATCGAGAATTGGTTTCGAATCCCGTCTTTTCCTACAAATCAACAGAAGAGCCAATATAACAGTGTGCTTAGCAAAACCAACAAGAAGTTTGTGTGTCAAGTTTCGTTGACATCCAACGCCGTTTGACCATTTTACTTTGTCAACCGGTTAAAAAAAAGAGTTCTTTAAGGACAAGTTTTCATAAACGGAAATTAGGCTCTAGATTCAAAATCGAGAATTGGTTTCGAACCCCGTCTTTTCCTACAAGTCAACCGAAGAGCCAATATAACAGTGTGCTTAGCAAAACCAACAAGAAGTTTATTCAACAGCTATGCTTAGTAGCCTCAAGTCATATCTCATTAACATGTAAACATGTAATTGAGTGTAGAAGAAAAAATTGACGAGTGTTTTACATCTTCAACTTGGTTATGGAGCTTCTTTCTCTTTGATTGCACTTCATTGTACTTTAAGATTTAGTTGATTGCACTTTGCAACTGTAAAGTGATTCCATGAAGATTTGTAATGTAGGCTTTGGATGCCAAGTTTAAAAGAGTTCTCAATTCTTTCCAAGATATAGCTTAATAAATATAGACATAGTATGGATTTGCAGATTGTTTGGATTTGCAGCTAGTTTGTGAAAGAAAAATGCATACAGAGTTCAGCCAATGTAAACTACAGAATAAAGGAAGATACAACACTTAAACGAATATTCATTGTAAGAAATTGAACAATTTACACCTCTTAATATCTCACGACTTGAGGAACAAGCTTAGGTGAAAAGCACACCGCCTAATCTGTAGCGACACACTGCCTAATCTGTTGTTTAAGCTCATTTAAAGTTCAATCAAACCAGACCCTCCAAAACCAATAAACAAAACCCATCTGGTCAATAATAACTGATGCATTAACAGTTCCCAATTTGGCAAAGCAAATGCACAAAGATCACAGTTTTCACATCTTAAATTTATGCTTCCTAAGCACCATCTTCTTAATCTTTAAGATCACAACAACAACTTAAGCAACTAAATACATACTTTAGCATAGGCCTTATATGCTAGATACACATTTCTATTTCCTTACAATTACCAGACCTCAAACTCAAAGGGCCTGAAACATGGAGGAAAGGTTTTTTAACCTAAAGTATAACAACATAAGAACATGGCATGAACTCAGCTAGTGGCCAGCAAGCACAACCATATCACACAAGGCATCAAGCATACCATCTCACATCAATCATTCTTTTTAATAATAAATTACAAATGGTTGCTAATCAGGTCCATCAAACCCGCATGATATGTTTGATTATTCACTATACACACTTTCAAATCTCCATTTCAATAGCATAGTTATTATTGTTGGAGAGAAGAAACTTAAGAATGTGGGCATCAACATGTAGACAGATACATTAAACATTAAAAATTGCATCATTTCTTTTGTTCCAAAAAGTTCAAATGACAACAAAGGAATAAATCCCACAGAATTTTCATTATGTACCTAGTGCATGGAATAAAAAGAATCGATATATACCTAAAATATTTGTCTTTACCATGGAATAGACCGTGGTGGGTTTTTTGCCCTTTTTTCCTTCTTGTTGGTGAAATACAATCCAACACAAAAGTAAGGAAAAATTACCATCCAAAACATTGAATTGATAGGACCTATGTTGCAAACATACCATTTTCATAGGATTTGTAAAAAAATAATAATTAAAAGGAAAAGCACACAACTGAATGGAAGTGAGAGCAAAGAAAGAGTAAGTTATGAGCTGAATCTCAAATAACCATCAATACCAAATCCTGGTGTTGCTGTTAATTGTACCTGGGTTTGACACACACTATGTTATCAACTCAGAAAGTCCTTAATTTTACCAAATATTACCAAAAATGTTCTTAGGTCATAATAAATGAAGTTATGAGTTCATAGAAACATTAAATCAATCATTTAGTACAAAAGCAAATAACCCATATCAAAATCAAGCTAAACATTGATATAAAACTAAAAAAACCCAAATCAAAGATCTAACAAAACATAACACACCAATTCCCAATTCAAATGAATTGATTGAGCTCGGATACCAAAACAGAGAGGGAGAAACACAGAATCAAAGAGAGATTAGAGTCAATGAACACTTACCTGAACCCACTTGTTTGACTCTTATAAACCAGAACTGTTTTTGGCCTTAAAATGTCAATTCTCATCAGAAAGACAACAAACAGATTAACAAAGAAATAAAGAAAATGATCGTCAAGAAACAAATGCATAATTGAGAATGATAAACTAAATGAGTATAAGCATAAATATACAATAAAAATTTACATTTCCTGAGAAATATCACTAAACAAGAAGCAAATATCATTAAAAGAAAATAAGAAAATATTCAATTTTGTTTTATTCAAGTTCTATGCAATGAAAAATCAAGAGCGTGTTTGGTTAGAATCAAATAATTTTAGAATTGAATTTTTTATACATAGCTAGTTAGATATATTTAACTGTCAAAATTGAAACCAATAAAAAATCTTCAAAAGAACTTTTTTTTACAAAACTTTAAAATTGCTTTTCCCTTTTACACAAAGAACAACCTAATCTACAATTAGAGGATTCAAATCCTGTTCTCTTGAACACTTGCATAAAATTTGAAGCTCAATATTCGATATTGGTTCTGCTTGTAATGATACCAATGTATTCAAAAGCAAAGAGAAAGCAAATGAAGACAGAGAGTATTGAAATATACATACAGAACATCTTAGCGATGAGTTTGAGCTTGTCCTAGGCCTCTTCGATGAGCTCTTTGACTTGGCCACTTGCGAGGCGCTTCTCGATCATTTTTTATCTGTAGAGAAATCAAATATCAAAACACATTACAAACTCTATCTACCCAAGAACAAATGATTTTGAAAAATTAATTGAAACAAACTAAATTGTAAGAAATAAGCCAGGGTTTTTCCTTGAAATTTGGTTGCAATCTTAGGAAGAGGCTTTGCCATGAAGAGAATTTATGGGTTATTTTAGTCAGGCATATTGCCAAACAATTGGTATGCATAATTTCTCCACACATTAACAAGCTCAAAAACACATACAATCAGGCATGAACATCTCAATAGAAGACAAACAATGAGCAGGAATATCGCCAACAGGTAGAGCAAGAAGATGGTGGTGCGAACTTTAAATGTTGCCTAACCAACTCTTCTACAAAGAGGTGCTCCAAGATTATAAAATCGAGGTACACCGAACAGAGGAAACTTGTAGAAGCCATTGAAATTCACACCAGTGCAAACAAATGTGAAGGCAACCAACGGTGAGATCAGCTGAACAAGCAAACAAAGAGCACCGCTTTCTTCTCAGTACACAAGAAACTTATGAGAGGCTAGATGGTGGGCTTTGGTTGGTTGGGCGATCGGCAGGATCAGGATGGAAGGAACACACTTTGAAGACAGCCCATTGTTTCTACT
Source organism: Camellia sinensis (assembly GCF_004153795.1). Taxonomy (NCBI): domain Eukaryota; kingdom Viridiplantae; phylum Streptophyta; class Magnoliopsida; order Ericales; family Theaceae; genus Camellia; species Camellia sinensis. The sequence goes on along the minus strand of NW_021025140.1, from coordinate 358,221 downwards.
GTCGTGTGTGTGGCTAAGCTGAAGGCCACATAGCCAACTCCAATTTGCTGTGCAAACAAAGAACCAACAGACTTACATGAGAAGCACCGGTGTTACACAATTCGTTACACCACACTTACCTTCTTGTTATATATGTTATATATATATATATATATATATAAGGTTTA
>NW_021025140.1:328775-342228 GCF_004153795.1 Camellia sinensis | reverse complement strand
GAAAAAATATTTTTTTTTTTTTTTTTTGCCTTATTTTGGCTATTTCAATTTTTTTTTTTAATATACTTTTTAGATTCTTCTCTTCAAGACGGACCAAAAAAGTAAAAAATTTTGACATACTATGATTAAAGATAATAAAAAATAAAAAATTAATGAAACATCCCTCCCAACTTTGTAAAACATGAGAGAAACAAAATATTTTTTTTTTATTAGCTAAGGTCCCTCAACATTTTCATAGAGAAAATTCGACTCAAAGAATGGTGTTTTTGGAAAAGTAAGAGAGAGAAGAGAAAGTGAAAAAGTGATTTAAAGAGTCACAAATTCGGGACTTTAACCCAGGTCTCCGCTCGAGCGTAAAACACCCCGCTCGAGCGGCCACTCACAGACTTCCGCTCGAGCGGCCAACCTCCCGCTCGAGCGCAGAATGCACTCGCTCAGCACTTTTGCAGAACCAGACCTCCGCTCGAGCTCCCAACCCTACGCTCGAGCGTACAACACTGCACAACAAATACTGGATGGGTGTATTACCCGCTCGAGCGCCAACACCTCCGCTCGAGCGTACAGGCCAAAAATCTGGGCAACTAGTTTTGGTTTCTAAACTCAACCAACCTGAAACAAATCTGCCCAACACATCCTATAACTCAAATACGTAGTAAAAAGGATGTAAACAAGATACTAATCAACTACCAACATCCACGGACACATGTCCGGATCACTATACAATAAGGATAAACCCGGGATCGCTATAGTTTGGGACCACAGATTCTCGTGAACCTGAAAATGCAGTTGAAAAACTCGAGCAAAGGGAGCAAAAGGTCTTATTTCATGAATCCACTGAGTTGGGAAGAGCAAGCAACTTGCGCAAAAGTTTAGATTGGGATACTGCTTTTTTCACCAGTGCAGGTATGCTTTTACAAGAAATCTGAAATATTTGGTGCCTTCTGCCAATGTTAACTCATTTCATATGGTTAGAGCAAGTTAAAATTCAAACTCATTAATCTTCATGCATGATCAGGACTTCTAGATCCAGAAGAGTTGTTTATTATAAATAAAGGATTTGAGAAGGTTGAAGCTGACCTATTACCCGTAACTCAAGAAGATCTGTGTATGTGGAGATATGCACACAGAGAATCTACATTAGATAGTGATGACTTCTCTTTGGACAGCAACCAAAGCACTGAGGTTGATTTGTTTGAAGAAATAAGAGCATCCATTGAGAAATCCAATATAATGTCCAATATTTGCAAGTCAGTTTGCAAATCAGGAGTTGGAGAAGCCCACAAAGGGGAAACCCACTGTAAGTATATTGCAAATTCAGAACAAATCTTATTGTGAATGGAAGAAGAAATTTTTGCCTGTTCATTTTGTGTGTGAATTGCATTTAAGGTATCCCAAAGAGATTTAATGGGTAATGAGGCCTTCCGCTATTGTTGCAGCAGGAAATATTAAAACCTCACTTGTCCTAAATTCTTTTCTTACTCTTAGGCTTAGTAAGCATAATATCTTGTGTTTAGGAGGTTGGTACCTAGCCTTAGTGTCTTGTAAAAAATGTTATATGGTCTCCCTTTTTATGCATCTGTTTATCACAAATTTATGCTCAATATCTATGGTTGCTTCTTTTCAGCCTTGAAGAAACTTGATGACATTTCTCAAAATAGGGTATGTGCTATTGATTGTAGTCTTTCATTGTAATTGTTCTAGCATTTATTGAGAAATTAAGTTCTCTTGTATCTAAATATCAGGTGAAATCCACACCAACTTCTCGAAGGCAAAGTGTCTATATGCAAGGATCAAAAAGAGTTAAGGAGGTTGTCCGTCCACAAATTGTCCAGGCATGTATAAATCGAAGAAAATGAGATTATATAGTTCCGTTTAGTATTTAGTATGCATAAGTGTTCATCATCTCAATTGCTCAAATTGAAAGGCTGCATTATTATTTATAACTTACAAGTTACAAGTTTGTCCAGGCATGTATAAATCGAAGACAATGAGATTATATAGTTCCTTTTAGTATTTAGTATGCATAAGTTTTCATCTCGATTGCTCAAATTGAAAGGCTGCATTATTATTTATAACTTACAAGTTACAAGTTTGTCTAGGCATGTATAAATCGAAGACAATGAGATTATATAGTTCCTTTTAGTATTTAGTATGCATTAGTGTTCATCTCGATTGCTCAAATTGAAAGGTTGCATTATTATTTATTACTTACAAATCACAAGTTTGTCCAACATTTGGTAGTCTAACATGTTGGATATGTAGACACAAGATTGTGTAAGGAAATGAAATTTTAACTCTAGGATATGAATTAACTGAGTCAAATTTATTTGATCAATACAGGATGCTAAAAAGAACATGGTGTCAGTAGGACAAAGAAAAAAGATTTCCTTAGGTGCGGACCATGTCAAGAGGGGAAATAAAGTTGCAACCCTTGGATCTGGTAAGAACCATCACATAATTTAAAAGTTCCTTTCTTCCAATTCTAAAGGAATTTACATCAAAATGCATTGACTGTTACAGGGAAAGATTTAGTATCCAAGAAATCTGGATTGGGGAACTCATGTTGTTCCACTAGCTCTACAACATCCCTTGAATCATCTTCTTCAGTTTCTCTCACTACCAGTAATGATTCATCAGCTTCTTGTTCTCCATCTGGTAGTGCTTCGTCGTTGAAATCTTCCTCAAACTCGAGAAGAAAAGCAGATTCCAGGAAAAGTAGACTTGCTGCCTCTAGTTCAACCTCCAAGACTCCTCTCAGGTGCTTACTAGGAGACAAAATTGTGTTGGAAAATCCTGGTTTGTCCACCCCTTCATTGTCCATGTCAAACCATTCTTCCAATGATCCTGCAAAATCGACCAGAAATTTCAAACCTTCAGGTCTCCGAATGCCATCACCAAAGATTGGGTTCTTTGATGAGGTAGTTTTATTTTCTTCCAATTTGTTTAGTTCTATGTTATGAGTATTATTATTTGTTACTTACAAGCTACAATTTTTGTCCAGCATTTGGTAGTCTAACTTGTTGGATATGTAGACACAAGATTGTGTAAGGAAATGAAACTTAACTCTAGGATATGAATTAACTAACTCAAATTAATTTGATCAATACAGGATGCTAAAAAGAATGGTGAAGCTAATTCGTTTCCTCATAAGTCACCCAAGATATTAAGCAAGATGAACATGGCGTCAGTAGGACAAAGAAAAAAGATTTCCTTAGGTGCGGACCATGTCAAAATGGGAAATAAAGTTGCAACCCTTGGATCTGGTAAGAACCTTCATATAATTTATTATAAGTTCTTTTCTTCCACTTCTAATGGAATTTACGTCAAAATGCATTGACTGTTACAGGGAAAGATTTTATATTATCCAAGAAATCTGGATTGGGAAACTCATGTTCCACTAGCTCTACAACATCCCTTGAATCATCTTCTTCAGTTTCTGTCACTACCAGTAGTGCTTCGTCGTTGAAATCTTCCTCAAACTCGAGAAGAAAAGCAGATTCCAGGAAAAGTAGTCTTGCTGCCTCTGGTTCAACCTCCAAGACTCCTCTCAGGTGCTCACTAGGAGACAAAATTGTGTTGGAAAATCCTGGTTTGTCAACCCCTTCATTGTCCATGTCAAACCATTCTTCTTATGAATCACCTGCTAGCTCCATTGATGGATGGTCCTCAGAATCATCATCAACTGCCCACCAAAGCTCCAACTGTTTAGAGGTCAGTTTTCATACCAGTACTTCCAGAGGAGCTTGTTTAGGAAATGATGCCACCCAAGCATTAAATTTTCAGAGTTTCCCACATGATGAATGTTTCGATGATCAAGAAAGTCATCAAACAAGGTTTCCAAATCTATGTCTTGAAGTAGTTAGGGGAATTGCTAATGATCTTGCAAAATCGACCAGAAATTTCAAACCTTCGGGTCTCCGAATGCCATCACCAAGGATTGGGTTCTTTGATGAGGTAGTTTTATTTTCTTCCAATTTGTTTAGTTCTATGTTATGAGTATTACTTTGTGAAGTCAGTATTTCAATCAAGTAAAGCTTATCTGCTTTGGTAGGACAAAGCTATGTTGTCGACGATAGGTAGAGATTTCCAGTTTCATTTTGGAGCGCAGAGTGCTTTGCCTAATATCAGTGGGGTGACAAACAGAAAAAGGCCGGATAAACTTCAAACTACTGGAATTTTACTAGAGAATGGGGATACAAAGCTTGGTTCTTTGCAAAATGGAGTGATAAATCCTTCTTTGAATGCCATTCGCAGATATGCAGCACAGAATCAAGAGCTAGATAAAAATTCCCCAAAAATGTCCAGCACATCTGCAACCTCGAGAAATTTACCAGGGAAAACTTTAAAAGGTCAGACTGATGCATCTCCTCAATTGTGCAGAGAAAATTGCTCAAGATCTAGTAAACTTATTGATGGGGGACATAATTCAAAAAAACTAGGCCTGCATTCTAGTTTGAAGGCAGAAAGGAAAAGAACAGAAGGGATATTGAAAAATGAAATAGGTGGAGAGAGCAAGAGGCCAATGACGAAAGAGCATGGAAGGGCCAACAGGCGCCCTCTTGAGAATGACCCTCATTCACTTCATGACAACAAAAAAGAAAACATACCTAGTTTTGAAGATCATGTTAATGGTTCAAATAGATGTTTGGAGGTCATTGATCTCAACAAGGGCGTGGTGATAGAGCTTGAAGGGAAGAGGGGTTGCTCTCATTCCCACCTTGGTGACAATTTGGCTGAAAATGACAGAGCTCCCATGTATTCATCATCCTTCTCTAAGGAGTACCTTTTTCCCCGCCAGCAGGTTTCACCAAATATGGAAAATGCAGCAGTCACTGAAGTTAGCCACTGAAAATGCAGCAGTCACTGAAGTTAGCCACTGAAAATGCAGCAGTCACTGAAGTTAGCCACTGAAAATGCAGCAGTCACTGAAGTTAGCCACTGAAAATGCAGCAGTCACTGAAGTTAGCCACTGAAAATGCAGCAGTCACTGAAGTTAGCCACTGAAAATGCAGCAGTCACTGAAGTTAGCCACTGAAAATGCAGCAGTCACTGAAGTTAGCCACTGAAAATGCAGCAGTCACTGAAGTTAGCCACTGAAAATGCAGCAGTCACTGAAGTTAGCCACTGAAAATGCAGCAGTCACTGAAGTTAGCCACTGAAAATGCAGCAGTCACTGAAGTTAGCCACTGAAAATGCAGCAGTCACTGAAGTTAGCCACTGAAAATGCAGCAGTCACTGAAGTTAGCCACTGAAAATGCAGCAGTCACTGAAGTTAGCCACTGAAAATGCAGCAGTCACTGAAGTTAGCCACTGAAAATGCAGCAGTCACTGAAGTTAGCCACTGAAAATGCAGCAGTCACTGAAGTTAGCCACTGAAAATGCAGCAGTCACTGAAGTTAGCCACTGAAAATGCAGCAGTCACTGAAGTTAGCCACTGAAAATGCAGCAGTCACTGAAGTTAGCCACTGAAAATGCAGCAGTCACTGAAGTTAGCCACTGAAAATGCAGCAGTCACTGAAGTTAGCCACTGAAAATGCAGCAGTCACTGATTCTGATCTGTAAGGATAAATCACTAGTGCAACTGTCTCTCTCTCTCTCTCTCATTAATATGCTGTGAATAATCTGCAGGAAATTTGAGAGGGAATTTAATTCTGAGCTTGAGTCTCGGGCCAATTTTGAGCAGCAGTTCTCAAGCGGAGCCATATTTAACTCATCTTGCTCAGTGGATTCTCAGTGTTGGAAGGGACCAGTGAGTTAGTTCTGACGCTTTGCTTCGTCGTTTTTTGGGTGTAGACAATATTATTTAAGATGCCTTTCTTGTATTTGACTGTATGTATAGGATAGAGAAAGTTTAGTCCCTTGTTTGATTGTTGAGATTATGGTGATGAGATGTGGCTCGGTACTTGGCTGCTGATGCATACCAGCCAGGCCGGCCTTGCTAATTTTGGTTTTTTTGACTTTTAGACATGCAATATGTATTTCATTGAGGCTAGGGTTCTAGTTTTTTTTTTTTTTTTTACAGCAAGCACCAACTATTTCATTTCTGCCATAAATCTCTCTCTCCTTCTCTCTCATAAAAAAAAGGAATCAAAATTTGATAAACAGTAAATCAAATCTCTCCCGTTCTCTCTCGTAAAAAAAAGAATTAAAATTTGATAAACAATAATAAAGGTTGAGAGAAAACCATAAAAAAGATATGCCATGACGATATCTTTTGACGACGTGCCAAAAAAGTTAATTTTTTTGACTTTTTAATTTTTTTTACACAAAAAAAAAAGTCAAAAAAATCAACTTTTTTTTAGTTAGAAAAGCCACCAAAAAATTTAAAAAAAAATGAAGTCAAACAATCGTCTATATATATATAGTAATAATATTATAAATTTATATTGAACTATTTAAGAATTATTCAGATTTATCTTCTTATGATTTAAATTTATTTTACGAGAAATTATTAAGTACTTCTAGAATATCACATATTTATACTTTTTTAACGATCATCATTTACCATGCCTCTTTATATTCCTTAATCACCAAATACAAAATCATAATACTCTGCCTTCTCTACTAATCATAATACTATAAAATATTATGTGATCATGCTTCTAAACTATCCAATAATTACTCTTATTTTATACGTAAATCTCATAATATACAAATTCAATTTCAATTATACATTTTCAAAAAATCTTCGAAGATCATAAATTTGGGTCCGTAGACTTGTTCGCGTGTTCATTGTCCTCGTCGGTCACTTAGCTTTAGCCCTTTTGTTTTGTCCTCATAAACCTGCTACGCTACCTCAGAAAATTTTAACCCTTTCCGTCAATATCAAAACCTAATCATCAATTCTTGTGTGTTGGAAAACATTTTTCGTAATTTGTCTTGGTTTGTCAAAGGTTATGGGGTTTGAGTGTTTGTCTTCTTGTTAGTTTTAAGATAATTGTTTCCATTGCTTTCTTTGATTTGTAAGATTGCTTATAATTTGAACTAATTACAAATACCCAACTATAATTACTTTGTGGGTCCGAATTTTGGGTATTTTGAAATAAGGGTTATTTTATTTATTTATTTTTTAATTCTAAAATTGAGTAAAAAGTTTGATTTTAATATTAACTGCTTCAAACTTTTCATCAATTTTTCTTAAAATCTTTCTAAAAATTTCTATCTTATTCCAAAATTTTATTTTCATCAAATTTGATAAAAAAAAATTCATTTCTAATATTTCATCTTTTTAAAAAATGACTCTCTTGATTTGATGATTATTTAATAAAAAGAATATAAATGATTTTTAATTTTTTTTTTCAATTTTAAATCTGATAAAAGAAAAGATAAATGATTAGAGATGCTCTAAGGCCTTGTTTGAGAAGATGGTTTTTGGCTAAAATAGTTAATAAATACAAAATAGACTAAAATAGCTAATAAAACAAAATATCACATCCAACTTATAATCATTTCACTCTCTCTTATAACCATCAAATTAACTAAAAAAATCAACTGTCATCTCAAACACAATTTTTTAGCCAAATTAAAATAATTAAAAAAATTAAATAACCAATTAAAATAACTAAATTCTCAAACGGAGCCTAATATGCTAGTTTAATGGATTTTATATACATATGATGTGGCTTTTGAGTGAAACCGCAGTGCTAATCTTAATTTTATAGTCAACTGTGCAAATCTTATATTTCTTAGAAAAATGCTACACATATAGGAGTATAAAAATGGCCCACGTCCCTCTCGCGGTTCGGGGTGGGCCCGGCCCGTTTGGTCCTAGGCCCGACCCAACCTGAGACCTTGGGCCATGGCCTGGACCATCATTTTGAAGCCCAACTCGACCCGCTTAAGGCCTACTCAAGGCTCGACTTGAGGCCCGACACGCCCGAGACTCAGTGTTTTTTGTAGCAAAAAATAATAAAATTTTGATAAAAAAAAATAAAAAATTTGTTCAAGTCCGAGCTCAGGCCCAAGCCCAGGCCCAAGGGTTAGCCCAAGGCCTAAATACCCCCTGGGTCTGGGCCTAATTTCCTGATTCGGCCCGACCCGAGGCTAAAATAGTTAATAAATACAAAATAGACTAAAATAGCCAATAAAACAAAATATCACATCCAACTTATAATCATTTCACTCTCTCTTATAACCATCAAATTAACTAAAAAAATCAACTGTCATCTCAAACACAATTTTTTAACCAAATTAAAATAATTAAAAAAATTAAATAACCAATTAAAATAACTAAATTCTCAAACGGAGCCTAATATGCTAGTTTAATGGATTTTATATACATATGATGTGGCTTTTGAGTGAAACCGCAGTACTAATCTTAATTTTATAGTCAACTATGCAAATCTTTTTTTCTTTAGAAAAATTCTACACATATAGGAGTATAAAAATGGCCCACGTCCCCCTCGCGGTTTGGGGTGGGCCCGGCCCGTTTGGTCCTAGGCCCGACCCAACTTGAGACCTTGGGCCATGGCCTGGACCATCATTTTGAAGCCCAACTCGACCCGCTTAAGGCCCACTCAAGGCTCGACTTGAGGCCCGACACGCCCGAGACTCAGTGTTTTTTGTAGCAAAAAATAATAAAATTTTGATAAAAAAAAATAAAAAATTTGTTCAAGTCCGAGCTCAGGCCCAAGCCCAGGCCCAAGGGTTAGCCCAAGGCCTAAATACCCCCTGGGTCTGGGCCTAATTTCCTGATCCGGCCCGACCCGATTTTTTTGGCAAGAGCCTATAAAGCTCGACATGGCCCGACCCGGATGGGCCGAGCCAAATTTACACTCCGTAACACATATAAAATTCATACAAAAAATTTTAATAAGAATGTTATGACATTATCATTATTGGTCCTGTTTGGGAAGTTGATTATTTTAGTTGACTATTTAGGTTTTTGACTATTTTAATTTTGCTAAAATAATTGTATTTGGAAAGGTAGTTGTTTCGCTAAAAGTGAAATGATTATGGATTAAATGTAACATTTTATTTTATTGACTAATTTAATCTATTTTGTCTTTATTGACTATTTTAGCCAAAAAAACTAAAAAGAAACAACTTGCCAAATAGGGCCATTGTAAATAAATTAATCTTTAATAGTATTTTGTTTTAAAATAAAAGATTCACAATAAATCACATTATTATGCATAAAAATTATTTATGAATTTTTTATTTATATAACATTATTTTATACATGTGATTTTCACATTTGTAATATTTTATTTTATTTTATTTTTTTCTTGTCTCACCTTTCGGTTTAGGTGTTACGGATTCTTATCATTTTGTTCCGTTCCAGCTTTAACAGAGCCTCCTACACTAGATAGAAGTGTCCTTTTACATGAAATGAAATTGGTTGTTATGCTTAGTGTCCTTTTACATGAAATGAAAGTGGTTGTTATGCATTGAACGATGTCTGTCACTGTACAAATATATGTATATTAGTGATTAGCACATGTAATATGTATGTAATTTCAATAAGTAAAATAAAATAAAATACTTACAATATATATTATATTTGATTCAAGTGATAAAAGTTTTTTTCATTATATTATTTGTTCATAGTTCAAGTCTCATATCCATTATTTGTCTATTAATGGTTTTTTGTCCATAATTCGAGTCTTACGCCTATTATTTGTCTAATAATGATTTTTTTAAATGACAAAATGAACACTTGACGTTAAAGTAGAGGATACACTTGGCACTAAAGTGGAGGATAGTTTCAAGACACCAACTAAGGTGTTCCTTTTATTAATAATATAGATAAAATGTTATGAACTCACCTTATTAATTCATAATTTATTTTGAATGTATTTGTGTTTGTACTTAATGAGAGTTAACCTCTCTATCACTAAGTACTTGCCTTATAATTCAACTCCCCATTGAAAAAAATTGAATCATGACCTTTCCTTATGACTAAGGCGTTAAGAAAGTCATGATGGCCTAGTTGATTTCCGAATGTGTTTGTGTGGTAGAAATTATATTGATGAACTACAAGGTTTATGAGTAAAATGAATTTGAACGCTGATTTTTTAAATTTTTTTTTTTTTAATTGGAGTAAATTTTGATTCATAAGTCAGAATTTGTAGTGTTGATATATATATATATATATAGATAGATATATAATACCAAACCTACAAACTCATATCTTATCTTCCATTTTTTGTGGATTAAAAGTTTGTGAATTCACAAACGCATATATAGTAATCTCCAATTCATATATAGTAAACCATCCTCCACTATATATAGTAAACTCTGCAATACTATTGTGGTTTACTATATATGTTTCTGTTCTTGAATCTGCAAAACAGTTGTAGAGTTTGTGGGGGAGGAGAAGTAAAAAGTTTTTATAGGGTTGAGCTTTTCTAGTTCTTCTTTCTCATTACAAGCAAGGAGGTTTGAGTTCTTCATCTCTATAAACCAATCACTTATGTGAAAGGATTGTGCTGATACTATGATCAACTTCTATATTCCTAGTTTCTTTGCTCGTTACTCTGTTTAAACCCTCTAATTATCATCTGAGAGTGTTGTATTCGATTCTTGTTGTGATCAGGACTCATAAACAAAAACTAAACAAATTTTATGTGGTTCAAGGACTCATAAACAAAAACTAAACAAGTTTTATGTGGTTCGACAATTAGCCTATGTCCACAGACAGATTTACTAATTTCAGAAAGAACAAACAACAAATACAACAGTGGAGGCGGAGACAACACTATCAACTTAACTCACAGTCACACACACACAACTCTCTCAGACTTCTATGTCTCTGCTGCTACTTCCTAAACCCATCACATGCACTCTTATTTATACACAAAATGGGAGAGCCAAAGTCAAGTTTGGCCACTGCCAACAAGCTTGACGATGGCCAAACTACAAAAATCTAGCTCGGTTGAAAACTCATTTCCAAAATCCGTAGCTCGCTTCTTTTTCTTCAGTTTGCAGCCACTATTGTTGACAACTAGGGCTGCAAATCACGCGGAGAATCTGAGCCAATATTCAACAATTCTGTGATTAGTTTCTGTGTTCCTAAACTTTTTTCTTACAATTACTAGTAACAACACATTTTACTCTGTTTTAAACCCTCTAAGGGTCAAATATATTTAAAACTGCAGCTTTTAAATCGATTCTTGTATGCAATGCAGAGTTCTTGCTGGGCAAAGAGGGTTTGACACTAAGAAATGGAGGGCCTATGGACTGTGTTTTGTGGGGAATCCGATTGTTCTTCTGGTAAGGCAGAGCCTTGCACCATTGATTTCATGTTTGTGACACGTCCTTCTTCGTGTATCAACCATGCCATGATTATTTGTTTTGATATATTGCTCGTGGTCGTGTTCTTATTCAATGTCATTTGGAAGAAAAAATCAAAGCACTTTCGTGGTGTTGCGCGTTTGCAAATGATATCTGCCATTTTCAATGGGGTTTTGGGATTGGTATACTTGATTTTGGGTATTTGGATGTTAGTCGATAAATTAAGGTTGTCCCAGTCTGTTTCACCTCTGCATTTTTGGTTGCTAGTTTTGTTTCAAGGACTAACATGGTTGCCAATGGGCTTAATGATTAGCCTTAGAGGAAAACATTTCCCAAAAGCATCATTGTGGGTTTTGTCAATTCTTGCCTTCTTGTTTACTGCAATTGCTTGTTGTTTATCCCTCGTTACCACCATTTTTATCAAAGAAGTGTCAATTAAGGTAGCTTTGGATATACTGTCCTTTTTAGGGGCAAGTTTGTTGTTGCTATGCACTTACATGGGTTACAAATACGAAGAAATTGATGAGAATCTATGTACCCCCTTAAACAGTGAGGTCAATGGAAGTAGTAAAATTGAGTCTGTTGTCACCGTTACTCCATTTGCGAAAGCTAGGTTTTTCAATAAAATGACCTTTTGGTGGCTGAACCCATTGATGAAAGGGGGAGGGAGAAAACACTTGAGGATGAAGATATACCCAAATTGCGCGAGGAAGATCAAGCACAAGCTTGTTACTTGATATTCACAGAGAAATTCAATGAGCAAAAACAACTCAACCCATCATCCCAACCATCGGTTTTGTAGACAATAGTTTCGTGCCATTGGAAGGAGATATTTATGTCGGGATTGTTCGCACTGCTAACAGTTGTTACTCTATCTACCGGTCCACTTATTCTCAACACCTTCATTGAGGTTGCCGAGGGCAGAGAAAGTTTCAAAAATGAGGGGTATGTGTTGGCCATCTTACTTTTCTTTTCTAAGAGCATTGAGTCCTTAGCACAAAGGCAATGGTATTTCCGAAGCAGACTTATTGGTCTAAAAGTGAGGTCTTTGCTAATAGTAGCCATTTATAAGAAGCAATTAAGACTATCCAATGCTGCGAAAATGATGCAGTCGGCTGGTGAGATAATGAACTCTATTTCCACTTATGCTTATCGGATTGGAGAGTTTCCTTTTTGGTTTCATCAAACTTGGACAATGAGCCTCCAGCTATGTCTAGCCGTAATAATCCTATTCCGTGCAGTGGGCTCGCAACAATCGCATCCTTGGTGGTGATAATTCTTACTGTGCTTTGCAATGCCCCGCTTGCAAAATTGCAGCATAAGTACCAGTCTAAGCTCATGGTGGCCCAAGATGATCGGCTCAAGGCTACTTCAGAGGCGCTAGTGAACATGAAAGTGTTGAAACTCTATGCGTGGGAAAGTCATTTCAAGAATGTCATCGAAAACTTGAGGAAAGTGGAATATAAATGGTTATCGGCAGTTCAAATGCTTAAAGCATACAATGGCTTTCTCTTCTGGGCAGCGGAGATAACAAAAAGGGGGAGCGAGTTACACACATACAAATTGACAGCATAATTAGAGAAGACAAATTAGCCGAAAGAATAAAACTCCACATCCTTGCACAGTTTTCTTTTTCTAATGGTCTTTTTAGGGAAGAGAAAGTGCAGGATAGTATAAAAAATAGTACATGGTGTGTGAAAGTTGAGGTGTACTTAATAGCTTATGAATGAATGGAGAGGAAAGTGAGCAGCAAGAATTTACAGTTCCCTGGATATTTGGAACCTTCTCCTAGGATTGCAAGACTAGAAGAATCGTATTTGCCTGAAGGCGACATCTCCAACATAGACGCCACCTTTTCACCAGCTTCGAACCTACTAAAGTTAATACTTTCTAAGCGTGGGCCTTTAACGGACTCTCTCTCCCCAGAAAAACCGTAGCAGTAATTGATGAAAGCTTTGGCTCTTCATTCCCATGCTTGCGTTTTTGCCTGATATTTGGTGTTCTTCTAGCTCAAGTGCCTAAAAGAATTTCATAATCTAAGCTGGAATGCAACTTTCGCTTGAATAACAACCCCACTTTATCATCAAGGAATATTAACCGGCTCTGAACAAGTCGTAAAGGTCTTACTATCAATGTGAAACATTACTAGATGCAAAGGCCTCCGAGAAAATAGCATGCCCAAAAGTGGCAGTCTGAGCAACCACACGGGGATACCCGA
>NW_021025140.1:283313-305706 GCF_004153795.1 Camellia sinensis | reverse complement strand
TAAACATGTGGATGGATGTTATTCTTGTCACAGGGGAATATGTGTCAAAATAATCCAGACCTTCTTTTTGTCTGTAACCTTTAACTACAAGTCTTGCTTTATACTTATCTATTAAGCCATTTACTTTTATTTTTCTCTTGAATATCCACTTATATCCAAGAGGTTTAGAACCTCCTGGAAGATCCACCAATTCCCAAGTATGATTTTGCATAATGGATTCAATTTCATTATTAACAGCCTCTTTTTCACAAAGGTGCTTCAGGACCTATCATTGCTTCCTTGAAGCTTTGAGGTTCATTTTCTAACAGGTATGTCAGAAAATCTGGACCGAAGGATTTTGATGTTCTTGCTCTCTTACTTTGTCTTGGTTCATCATCAGTTAAATCCTGTTGGTCAAGATCATTACTAGCCTCTTGTATTTGATTGTTATTAGTCTCTTAACTTTGCGTATAATCATAAGTTCTTTTCTGTGAATTTAATTCCTGTCCTTTCTTGTAAGGAAAGACATGTTCAAAAAACATAGCATTCCTTGACTCTATAATAGTGTTCACATTTAGATCAGGTATTTTTGATTTATAAGTTAGAAATCGATATGCACTACTATTCTGAGTATAACCAATAAACACACAATCCACTATTTTTGGTCAAATCTTAGTCTTTTTAGGAACAAGAATTTCAATTTTTGCCAAACACCCTCACACTTTTAAGTATTTGTAGGAAGGTGGTCGACCTTTCCATAATTCATAAGGAGTGCTGTTGATTTTCTTGTGGGGTATTCTGTTAAGAACATAATTAGTAGACAATATTGCTTCCCCCCACAAGTTTTGCGGTAAACCTGAACTTAGTAACATGGCATTCATCATTTTTTTAAGGGTTCTATTCTTCCTTTCAGCAATTCTATTTTGCTGTGGAGAATAAGGTGCTGTAGTTTGGTGAATAATGACATGTTGTGCACAAAATTCATTTAATGGTGCATCATATTCACTACCCCTATCACTTCTAATCATTTTAATGGTTTTTCTAATTTGATTTTCAACTTCAGTTTTGTAGAGTTTAAACATTTCTAAGGCTTCATCTTTACTTCTAAGTAAGTATAAATAACAATATCTTATGCAATCATCGATAAATGTTATGAAATACTTTTTGCTTCCTCTAGTTTGAACAAATTTAAGATCATATACATTTGTATGAATTAATTCTAGAGGTTCGGTTTTTCTTTCAATCGATTTAAATGGAGCCTTGGTTAGTTTCACTTCTACACAAATCTCACATTTGTGATTAGGATCAATTTCAAAGTTTGGTATAACCAAACCAATTAATCTACGCTAAGCATCAAAATTCACATGTTCTAATCTACCATGCCATAAATTTGACTCAAGAATATAAGTAAAAGATGTGTTATTCTTATTCATAGTAAGTTTTGGTACAACCGTCATTACATTCAATTTGAAGGGACCATCACTCATGTATCCCTTACCAACATACACACCACTCTTTATTAATACAATTTTGTCAGACTCAAAGACAAGCCTAAAGTCATTTTTACTTAATAAAGAACCAGAAACCAGATTCTTCCGGAAGTTAGGTACACGCAGTACGTTGTTAAGGGTTAGTTCCTTCCTTGATGTCATTTTCAAGATCACTTTTCCTTGTTCAGCCACAGTAGAAGTAGAAGAATTTCTCATGAAAAGTTGTTCACCATTTGCAACCTTATTGTAAGTTGTGAACATTTTCTTATTCGCACAGATGTGAAGAGTTGCTCTAGTGTCAACCCACTATTCTTTGGGATTTCCAACCAAATTAGCCTCAGACACCACAGTAGAGAGATTGATGTCATTTACCCCGTTAGAAATGTAATCTAATTCTGTCACATTGGCTTGATTGGTGGTCTTCTTGCTTGTATTTCCGCGATCTTTCTTAGGACGACAGCAATTAGAAGCTCGATATCCAGTCTTGCCACAACTATAACATTTTCCTTTGAACTTCTTATTGCCATTGTTGTCGCCTTATTTAGGATCATTTCCAGCAAACTTCTTCTTTTTGTTATGTGGTTTGTGCACTTATTCAACCACATTAGCCTTGGACTCAGTGGGATTTTTACCATTCATCTTTTCAGCCTTCCGGTTATCTTTCTCAATTCTTAGTCTTACAATAGGTTCATCCATTGTCATCTCTTTGTGTTTATGTTTTAAATAATTTTTGAAATCTTTCCAAGCTGGTGGTAATTTTTCCACTAACGCAGTGACTTGGAAAGACTCGCTCAGAGACATACCCTCAGAATGAATATCATGTAAAATTAATTGAAAACTTTGAACTTGAGAAATTACCACTTGGGAGTCTACCATAACGAAGTCTAAAAATTTACTGACAACAAATTTCTTTGTGCCGGCATCCTTTGTCATGTATTTTATTTCCAAAGAATCTCATAATTCTTTTACTGTTTTCAGAGGGCTATAAACATTATACAGCATGTTGTCAAGGCCATTGAGGATGTAGTTTCTGCACAGGAAATCAGAATGCTGCCAAGCGTCTACAGCGACAACAACTTGCCGATCACTTTCATTCTCGCTATGTACTAGAGCCTTTTCATAGAGAAACCAGGCCAAATTTAGAGTTGTAAGATAGAATAGTATTTTCTGTTGTCATCTCTTAAACTCAGTGCCATTAAATTTTTCTTATTTTTCTCCATGATTTATCGGAACTTGAACATGGTTCTGGATAGAGGCCGGAGTCGTTGTAACGATCGGATCTGGAGTACTACTTTCCATAGCCATAATATCTAATTACAAAAATCAGAAAAAACCAAAACACAAATAAATTTTCTAGTTACTAAAATCAAAAAATAAATTATGATACAAAATAATTTTATTTTTCCTTGTTACTAAAATTAGAAAAATAAAATATTACAATAATTTTCTGTAACACAAATTAAAATTCTGCAATTGTTAATGACATGAGTATATTATTGCTAGTTGTCAAAGAAAATAAACAGTATATTACTACTATTTGTCAAACAGGATATTACTACTATTTGTATTTTCTAACCAAAATATCACTTTGTAAACTCATAGAAAATTAAATACAATGAAGATACCAAAAAATACTATGTCTTAAGATTGTTAGACAATCTTCACTGTATTTGAAAAATAAATTCTGTTTATGTACTTAACAACAAACAGAGTACAGAAGAAATAAAAGAAAATAAGAGAATTTGTTTGATTACAAAAATCAAACCAGAAAAATAAAATAAAATAAATAAAAACATATTTTTATTTTATTACAAAAACAAAATCAAAATCTGATTTAAATAAATAATAAACTAGAAAATAAATTAACAACTTACTTGATTAATTTCTTGAACAAACTTTTGATCAAGTCCAGTGTTTAACACTGTGTCCTTAAGACAAATTTGTCTCCTCCACGGTACTTTCAGATTTTCGAACGTCTATCTCCAACGATAAAATGATCAATAACGAATAAATGCAGTACTACAATTTATTCGCACAACAAACACACTTTGTGTTTGCACTCTTTCTCACAGAAAATTAGATACAGCAAAATGCAGAAAGCAATAGCAAATTTAAAGACGAAAATTATAGTGAAAATCAAATGAGGGACTTATCTTATTTATAGATGTAGTGACACCCTTTTATTTTGAATTGAACAGGTACTGAACCTGTTGGGTTTGAATTTGGACTGTTTGGGTTCAAATTTAAATTCGGACAGATAAAAACTGTATTTGAACAGTTTCGAATATGTATAGAATTTCGGATCTGTTTGTATAGAAACCATGAAGAGGTACAAAAATTGAATTTGAATTTTCCAACTAAAATTTAAATTCAAACGGTCAGAATTTATTTTCCAAAGATAAAAAATAAATTCAAATATTTTTGGTCCAAAAAGATTAGTATTGGGCCGGACAAGCCTAACCCAACCACGCACCCGCGGCCGACCGAATGGACGGCGGCGCGCATGTGTTTTTTTTTGGATCCAATGGGTCTAGTATTAGGCCGGACAAGCCCAACCCAACCCAACCCAACCACACACCCGCGCCCAAGCCTGCCCGCCCGGATGGCGGCGGCACGCGTGCGTGTTTATTTTGTGTCCAATGGATCTAGCCCATTTTGTCCATAACCTCCTTCTTTACAAAACATAGGTGTCCCTTGCGGCCTACCCACTCAAAGTTTCTCACCAAATTAATGTGGGACAAGTCATTTTTCAAACTTTAAGGAACTTTCACCAAAAACTCCATTTTCATGGAGCTCACTTTGGCTTCAATTTTTCATTCACCCGATAATGGTTTTGAGTAACCAAATATACCACGTAAATCATAACGCGACATAAAACGCGTTACCACTTAGACCCGCTAACTTTAGGACACGGGTTCCACATAAAAATTAGACTAAAATTTGGAAAAAATTCTATTTTTTCAGAATTTTCAAAACCATTTCTAACAAATTATGCTAATCAAACGGCTGTGATCGTGTTAGAAAATCAGAACTTCATACTTTGTATGTTTATTTTGATAAAAAGATTAAGTTATTGTAGCATTATCGGAAAAAAAAAAATTGATCATCACAACAATTTTGGTTTGAAAATTTGATCATAACATTTTTTTGTTTATTTTCCTTCTAGCTGAAATCTTTGCCGACTACCACCGTTCATCATGTTGACTTTCACAATTATCTTGAAGCCCCTACCTTTGACTTTTTACACATGACATGCTTTTGAATGAAAACGGATCAGGAGATTGAAGTAATACACTGGTTTTCAGGCATGGTTTGAGGGGTAAGGAAGTGCTAGGACTTCTATAATAAACATAAATAAATCTATCATCAAACCCTAATTCCATTGTCAACTCCGCATAATTTAATGTATAAACATAATTATCATATAATACATTATTAATAGAGAATGATTTGTAATTTAATCAGTGACAAATTACATTAACGGTCCTTATAGTTTGGAACTTGTGTCACTTTAGTACATAACTTTTTAATTGTGACACATTGGACCATGAATTTTGAATCTTATTCTAAATAAGGACAATTGAAGATATCGTTGCTCAATTTTAAGGGTAAAGTCGTCAATTTGATAAAATATAAACTATTTTGACAAAAATAAATATTAAAAAAATATTTTTAAATTTTTAAAAATTATTTCCACCCACCAAAGATATAATTAAGTAAAATTAATAAATCTTTTACACATTTATTTATTTATTAAATTAATTTTTATTGTGTGTTTAGATGATAATTATATAATGGGTGGTTATTTTTATTTTCATTAAATTAGTTTCTATTTTTTCAAAAGTCAAATATGGCGACAATTTTGATATCATTATTAAACCAATCTATTAAATAAAAAAAAACCAAAATTTAAAACTTTTCATATATTAAATATATCGATTACACATTAAAAGCCTAATAACCACTCATTTCATGATTATTACCTAAACACATAATAAAAATTAATTTAGTAAAATAAATAAATAAATAAATGCATAAAATATTTATCAATTTTATATACTTTTATCTTTGGTGGGTAGAAATAATTTTAAAAAATTTAAAACTATTTTTTTGACATTTATTTTTGTCAAATTTGTTTATATTTTATCAAATGGATGACTTTACCCTTAAAATTAAGTAATGATATATTTAATTGTTTTTTTTCAAAAGTCAAATATGGCGACAATTTTGATATCATTATTAAACCAATCTATTAAATAAAAAAAAACCAAAATTTAAAACTTTTCATATATTAAATATATCGATTACACATTAAAAGCCTAATAACCACTCATTTCATGATTATTACCTAAACACATAATAAAAATTAATTTAGTAAAATAAATAAATAAATAAATGCATAAAATATTTATCAATTTTATATACTTTTATCTTTGGTGGGTAGAAATAATTTTAAAAAATTTAAAACTATTTTTTTGACATTTATTTTTGTCAAATTTGTTTATATTTTATCAAATGGATGACTTTGCCCTTAAAATTGAGTAATGATATCTTCAATTGTTCTTATTTTTTGGAACAAAATTTAAAATTTAAGATCAAATATGTCATAATTAAAAAGTTAAAAATCAAAATGACACGAGTCTCAAATTATAAGGACTATTAGCATAATCTGCCCAACTTTCATTTGTAGTTACACTTGGCATATCATCCACCTTTCATTCAATTTTAAATGTCTAATTATTTAGGTATAATTTTAACCTGAATAATTTATATTGACCGTCAGATTAAGAACGTATACATGGGCACGATTACAGATCACATTCATATGTCTCAACCGTACAATTGGTGCCACAAGTCCATAGATTCCCAAGTTATAGAATATTAAGTAACATACACAAATATCATCCTATCATTAATTAATATGTATCTTGTCGGTTTTTATTTTTATCTTTATCAATGAATAAGAAAATTTGTAAATGTTAAGAAAATTATATTAAGTGGACTATTAATTTTGTAAGAATATGCAAGCTCAACATCAACAACACCACCAATTCAAGAAATAACCTTCTAATAGGCCTGTTTGGTATTGCTTAAGGCTCTGTTTGTTTTCAGAGATAGAATGAAGAAAATTAATAGTGAGGGGATTGATAGTGAGAAAATTAAGTAAAATTGTGTTTATTTTGATAATAGTTGTTAATGTGGGGATTGTTAAATTTTTACCCTATAAATAAATATAAAATATTAAAATAAATAAAATTATGATTTTTACTTAACAAAAAATATAAAAACATTAAACATTAATGTTTTAAAAAAATGCCCAACCTGTTGTAGATACCCCATTTTTGACCGTCCTCAAGACTTGGATGTTCTTGTAAGTTCATCCAGCAACAAGTTTGATTGCTCGGCGAGTGTCTGATTTTCGCGATGGAATGCTCCAGGTTTGATCATTCCAAACCCTATTTCCATTCTGTCTCATTTTTGGACCATGTGTTGGTCTTTGCTTTATGGAGTCCTTGATGGCCTGCCGACCATCATAGAGGGCTGCTGGCCGTGGGCTAGGCCCTGCCGGCCACCACCGATGGCCGGCCGGGCACCCTTGTTTTAACAGATATTTTTGCAGATATTTTTGAGTCAGTGTATGGAGGGATGGAAGGCAAGCTCTAAGCTTGTCAAGCAAGCTTTTGCTTGCATTGCCTATATAAGGGGAGGTCCCTCCCCCTTTCCAGAGGTTCAGATTTTTCAGAGACAAAATCTCTCTCTCTCTCTCTCTAGCATTCTCACCCGCTCTCTATATATTGTGCCCTATAGTGTTTAGAAGTGTGTTTTCTTCACATTTTTGCAAAGAAACACCTAGTCAAACACCACTACCTTGGAGTTGAGGTCCTTGGAGGTTTGTTTGGAGTTCAAAAAGCTGGTTTTTGGCTCAGAAGTTGTCCTTTTACTGCTGTGCTTCAAAGGTGAGCATAGTCCCTCTTTTAAGCCTATTTTTGTATACCATATTAGTCACTTTTGCATGTTGTTTTAGGCTTGGTTGTTAACTACAAAAAGCTCTATTTTTAAGTGTTAAAAATGGTTGTTTGAGGCCCTATGGGAGTTGGGGGTGTTTCACCCCCTTGTATGCCCTATTTGCTAAACTTTTGGGCCATTCTTTAAAGCCTTTGGAACTATCTCTCTTTGGCCTTTTAACCACTGAATTCCAGAGGAATTTCAGTGGTGGAAAGGTGGTTTTGAGGTCCTAAATGGGAGGGGGTGGTCCCCTCTCCTCTTGTCTTGCTTGCTTGTGTTGATGGTCTCATGCTTGAGCATGTTTTTCTACCATCTCTTGACTTGATCTAAGCATGTTTTTGTAACTTTTTAAACATGTTTTGGCTCTGTTTGTGGTTGGCTTGGCCACTTCTTGCATGTTCCTTACACTTATAGTGTAAATCTTGCTTACTAGCTTAATACGCTTATTATTTTGGCCTATTATTCTAGCTTATTTTGGCTACACTTCAGCATGTTTTTGCTTATGTTTTGGCGTGATTGAACTCTGTTTTGGGTGGTCTTGGTCATATGAGGCTTGCTTTGTATAGCTATAGCATGATAGGCTTTAATAGCTTTGTGTTATGAGTCCTCTAGTATGCTTTGCTTGAGTTGTTTGTATGATTTGACATCATTTAATATATGATTTCAGAGCATATATGATTTCCTTACACTTATAGTGTAAATCTTGCTTACTAGCTTAATACGCTTGCTATTTTGGCCTATTATTCTAGCTTATTTTAGCTACACTCCAGCATGTTTTTGCTCATGTTTTGGCATGATTGAAGTCTGTTTTGGGTGGTCTTGGTCATATGAGGCTTGCTTTGTATAGCTATAGCATGATAGGCTTTAATAGCTTTGTGTTATGAGTCCTCTAGTATGCTTTGCTTGAGTTGTTTGCATGATTTGACATCATAATATGTGATTTCAGAGCATATATCACTGTCATATTCTCATAAGTATCACTCTTTCAATGCTTTTGAGAAGTTAAGCCTCATGCCTTGTTTGTGAGCCAATACATGAGCATATCTTTCTTGCCATCTATGTTGCAAGTCTAGCATGTTTTTTTGCTACTGTTTCGACATGCCTTAGGTCTGTTTTGAATGGTTAAGGTCATTTGAGCATTGCTTAGTATGGTTGTAGTGTAAAGGGCCTTGACTAGCTTTGAGTTTTGAGGCTTTTAACATGTTATGCATGTGATGTTTGCATGGTGTGGCACCATTTAGCATGTAATTTCAGTGTATATAGTGTAGTCATACTCTCACACACTTCACTCCTTCATTACTTTTGAGAGTTGTGTATTGTGCCTTGTTTGTGGCCTAACATGTATGCATGTTTATCTAGTCCTTTAAGCTTCAATTTCAGCATGTCTTGGCCTCTGATTTGGCATGGTTGGTCCAGAGCTGGTGTGGTTGTTTAGGCTATGCATTGCACGTCTCTTGTATGATGTTCTTCACTAGCCTTAGTGTTTTGGGCCCTTAACATGTCTTGCATGCATTGCTTACATGATAGAGTCTTGTGCATGCCACTTTAACATTGAAATGTCTGCCATCTTTCCCATTAGAGGACTTTCACAATTAGACCAACCGGTTAAGGAATGAATCGGTAATGTTAAAATGTGTAAACAAGAATCAACGAAGTAAAACATACCAAGATAAGCATGTTGTTTGCATTGCATGGTGTTCAACCAGATGTTATGTTGAACACAAGGTGAATTGGTCCATTTCATACTCAAAGTGATGAAAATGAACCAATTCCCTTTGTCTCTGTTGCCTTTGATCTTCCATGATAAGGTAGTGGACTTGAGTTTTGTTTGCATTGCATTTATTGAATGTGTACAAGATTGGATCTTTGGCCATCATGCATTCCAAATGCTTGATTGATGGTTTTGGATCCAATGGTGCCTCTCCCTTGATGTTTTGAGATGATAAGGAGTGGCACAGCACAAAGATGTTCTTGGAAGACCCTCCATTTTCCTCTGTTTTGTGCTCTGTTGCAGCTTGGTGTTACAGCACACCAGTGGCTGGCAGTGCCACATTGATGGCCGGCACCCTTGCATTGTTGGCCGGCAGAGGCCCATCTTTGGCCGGCATATGGCCGGCAGGCCACTGGTGCACTCCCCAGCATGAATTTGGTAAGTTTCAGCAGAGAGTTCTTGAAGACACCCTGCAAACAGAGCTTCTAAAGAGCAAATCGGAGGGCATTTCGGGGCGGCAACCGAGAGCATGCATTCTTTATTGTCCAAGGCAGAGCTGAGGCAGCCTAGTCTAAATATCATGCATGTTTATTTGGTTTTGTAATTTAATTAATTAGTTTGTTAATTAATTTAGTGTTGTAATAATTAAGTAGCTTAGCTTTGCTATTTCTTTATTGGTTTGTAATAATTAGTCTAATTAGTTTAATTAGATTAGTTAGTTTAGCTTAGCTTAGATTAGCTTAGCTTGTTTATTTGGACCCTCCGTCGAGATGGCGTATTGTTGTAATAAGGGTGCGTGTGTTTGTACATGTCTTCCAACCCCACTTCTTTCTTCCTTTTACTTACCGCTTTTGATGGTTAGTTTAGGGCATATTTCAATTAGCATACCTTATGCTTGCATGCGTGCATCATTCATTTGTCTTGCATGCACCAGACTCAGCGCATCATTTAAACTGCATTGTATTTCAATACCTACTTGAATACATGTACCAAATTGTTGCATTCATACGCTATCTTAGATAGCCAAGCCTATTTTAGTTGCATTTTTTGCATGTGTTGCATTAGGCATTTTGTATAGTTAGGATCATGCATGATTTCTAACTAGCTTTTGTTTTGGCTTGGAGTACACTGTTAGTGTTTATGCTTTAGCATACTGCATGAGATGTGTATTGTAGACCGCCCGGAGAACTCCCGGCCCCGCGCGTGAGGGCGCGAATCATTTTGTTCTAGGCTACTACAGTTCGGACTCGTGTCACGGTTCTGAATCTAATCTCGCAAAGTGCAATGCAAGATTGATAAATCACCAAAGAGTCCAAATCCGGCAAATCGTTTTAGAAAACTGATTTTAATAAAGAAGTGCCAAACATGGACTGCTTTGCCAAATACAGAGTCGCTACCTAAATGTTTTATTTTGGAAAATTTAGGAAACCCTGACTCGCGTCTAAGGCCACGTGTCCGTAATCACCAAAGTTGCCTCGACTCGGGAACTTGGATACGAGAGGGAAAGGTCATGCAATGAGCACCCTCGCCTGCCCGATCAAAGATCGGCCTTTACTAACATTTTTAATAAAGAAGTGCCAAACATGGACTGCTTTGCCAGATAAAGAGTCGCTACCTAAATGTTTTATTTTGGAAAATTTAGGAAACCCTGACTCGCGCCTAAGGCCATGTGTCCGTCATCACTAAAGTTACCTCGGCTTGGGAACTTGGGTACGAGAGGGGAAGGTCATGCAATGAGCACCCTCGCTCGCCCGATCAAAGATCGGCCTTTACTAACATGATATTTTATTTTTGAAAACACATGTGTTCTTATTCCGGTTATTAACCTAGAATTACTATGTGATGCGCACAGCATATAAGTATAGACTAGATCGCCTAAGTTGGAACAAAACATTGCATGTTCGTTTGTGAAAACGGTTTGAAGTTTGCTACTCGCAAGTAGGCTGAGTCATGGATTTTGCCACCCTTAAGTGGGCTTAAAACTTGCATTTCAATGAATTGTTCCAATTCAAGCAATCCAACCTTCACCCACAGGCATTCAAGCAGTTGATCACTTAAGCAGTTAGCCTCATGGTAAGCATGGCAACATACACATCTCATGCAGTATGCTAAAGCATAAACACTCACAGTGTACTCCGAGCCAAAACAGAGAACTAGTTAGAAATCATGCATGATCCTAGTTCATGTTAAGATGGCTAATGCAACACATGCAAAATGCAGTTAAAATAGGCTCGGCTAGTCTAAGATGTCATGTGAAATACAACTTGATACATGTATTCAACTTGGAATTGAAATACAATGCAGCTAGTATGATGCGCCGAGCCCGGTGCATGCAAAATAGATGAATGGATGCACGCATGCAAGCATAAGGTATGCCAATCGAAATATGCCCTAAAACTAACCATCGTAAGCGGTTAAGTAAAAGGGAGGGAGAAATGGGGGTTGGAAGACATGCATCATACACATGCACGCTTATTACAACAGTTGGCCCTCTCGACGGAGGGTCTGAATAAGAAGCTAATTAGCTAATCTAAGCTAATTAAGCTAATTATTACAAGTACACTAATTGAATAACTAGTTACAACTAATTATTACATCACAAAACTAATTAACTAACAAGTTAACTAATTAAGTTATTACAACACAAATTGAAGAGCTAAGCACATTAGCTAATTAAGTACAAAACCAAAGCATAAACTAGCTAAGCAAATTAGCTAAGTAAAGCAGTAAAGAAATGTCCTCAGAAGGAGAAAAATGCACGCATGCTCGGTCGCCTCGTTCGGAAATCCCCCGCAATGCCCCGATTTGCTTATGTTTGCAATTGTTCGCAGAACCTTGCACCAAGCTCCACAAAGCTTCAACTCCACCATGGGAACCTGTAGGAACATGGCCGATCACTTTCTAGAGTTGCCAACCACTTGGCCACCACTTTTCATTGTTGTAGACCAGAAAAAGTGGTCGGCCAGCTAGTTTTTCTGGTTGGCCGACCAGTTGTTACTGCACTTCTCCAGTTTGTTGCAACAGAGAGCAAGAAAGGGCATGTCAATGTATTTGCAAGATATGTGTGCACAACCACCCTCCCTATCATTTCATAAGCTCAAGGGAGTGTGGTTCTCGACCCTCGGGCCACCAATCGCGTACTTCAATGCATGATGGCCGAGAAGCCAAATTACACAATTCAATATGAAATGAATGCACACATAAACACATAAATCCTTGACTCTATCATGTATGATCAAGAGGGTCGGCGACCGAGGATTGAGGCACGTTTCATCACTTCAAGTATGAAACGTCCCTCGTTCCTAGTGTTTGGACTAACACCTAATCCAAACACAATGCAACACGAGTATGCCAAATATAATGTAATACATGCAATTCAATGCAATGCAACATTAGCATGCAAACAATCATGCAAGGGACAAGCATGCAACAACATGCAATTCAACATGATCAAACTACCAATGCTAAGAGCATGCATAGACAATGCAAAGAACAACTTGGCATACACATGGAAATAACAACATGGCATACTCAATGCTAAGAACATGGCATACACAATGCAATGAACAAGATGGCATACTTAATGCTAAGAACATGGCATGCACAATGCAATCGATAACATGGCATACACAATGCAATGTAACATGAGCATGCAACAACATGATGCAACTACATGAGGCAATGTAACAACATTCACATAACATGCTCGATGGACTTAAACCAAAATGGACTGACCTCAGCCATGCCCAAATCAGTGGCCATAATGATGAAACTAAGGCATGATGATCAAGACAAAACATACACATGCAATGACCCATTGACTAGGCATAAGAGCACAACTCTCAAGAGTGCTCAAGGAGTGACAAATGTGGAAGTGTAACAACACTATAAGCTCTAAAATAAGGTATGAA
The DNA here is from genome assembly GCF_004153795.1 of Camellia sinensis. NCBI lineage: Eukaryota > Viridiplantae > Streptophyta > Magnoliopsida > Ericales > Theaceae > Camellia > Camellia sinensis. The sequence continues at coordinate 292,609 of NW_021025140.1, read as the reverse complement.
ATGATGCCAAATCACCCAAACAATACAAGTATAGCATGCTATGGTCCTCAAAACTTGAGACTAGCATAGGCACTTGCACCATAGCAATACAAACACATGAAGCATATGGTCAAGGCAACCCAAAACAGTTCTAGAACATGTCAAAATGAGTCTAAAACATGCATGTAAGGAAGCCAAAACAAGCTAGTATGAAGGTCATAAGGCATGATGCATACAAGGCCAAAGGGGAGGATTACATTACACCTACCAAGACCAAGCATGAGATGGCTTCACCAACAAAAATCAGAGTTATATCATGGCAAAATAACCCCAAAAACATGCTGAAATGATAGCTCACAAGCTTAGGCATGAAGGCATACGCAGTGGCTCATGTTTAAGGCATAAAGGACTAACCCTTCAAAGCATGGAATAAGTGAAAGATAAGAGTGTATGACCATGAAACATGCACTGAAATCACATAACAAATGATGCCAAATCATAAAAACAGTCCAAGTAATGCATACTAATGGACTTGATATACAAAGCTAACAACCTAGAATGCATTATAGCTATATGTGGGGGCCGAATATTGGGAGTCGTAGAGATTCCGGAGAGTCGAACATTGAAGAATCAAGATTCGAAACATTCGGCCATTGTCACGGAAACTAAGACTCAACCTTATTCGGCTAGATAGTCGATTAAGCAAGGGGCCGAGTGAAGATCGGTTTATTACAAAATATGTCGAATAGGAGTGTCACGACCCCATACCGCCCTAGTAGAATGGTGCCATGATGGCCAGTAATTCACAATTACCCAAGGCCAACTTGCAAGGTTTCACACACAACAGAGTATACATATGGGGCTTACAAGTGCGGAAGCAATAAATTTATAACTAAGTAGTCCATAAGAGCTGTGCATAAGTCAAATGGAATGGCATGCATCATTACATAGCTTTACAATCTTGAATACAAACAAAATGAAGTACAAAAAGAATACATCTTGACCAAAAAGCTTCTCAAGCCAACATGTGCAAATTACAAGTATTACAAGTCGAGAAGCATAATTTTCAAGACTGCCGACGTGAATGCAAGTCAAGCCGACATAACAAAAATCCAAAACAAGCTCGCGAATCACATCTAGGCATCACCTCCTTCTTGCTCATCACCTACATATATATATATATATAGGGAGGGTGAGCTTGGATACTCAGTGAATGGTATAAATAATAAAGGGGTTTGTATGACTGGTATTCAAGACCTTTATCAAAGGATACATAACATAATTAGTGAAAGTCAAAGGATGAACCAAGTCCATCTAGCAAATCTGTCAAGCTTCAAGGGATGCTTATTAGCATCATTATAATACAAGTGATGACATCTCGAACAAACAAACCCACGCGGGAAACCATCCGTGGCAAACAAGGCGAGACAAGGCAAGACAAGGGAGATATCTCAATTCAATGGTGCAGTTGCATTATAGTCCCCTGGCACTAAGGACTTGTGCTACAAATGCTTGGAGTCCCCTAGCACATACGGGCTTCCAAACTTTGTGCTGCAAATGCTTAGAGTCCTCCAGCACGTAAGGACTTCCAAACTTTGTGCCGCAAATGCTTAGAGTCCTCCAGCACATAAGGACTTTCAAACTTTTTGCTACAAATGCTTAGAGTCCTCCAGCACGTAAGGACTTTCCAAGAATGTCATCAAAACAAGATAATACATATTTTCCAAGTAGGAATAACCATTCATGCTTACAAATACTTTTCAAAACAAAGCAAAACAAGACTTTTATCAAAGCATTATAACATAGCTTTATTAAAAATACCACTCACATAGCTCTTCAAACGTCGGGGTCAAGGCAAGTCCAAGTCCTACAAACACATGGCAAAGTCTGTTGAATGCACTTTCAAACAAGTTTCACATGCATGCAGATGATCTCGACATTCCTCAAAACTAAGTCAAATCAAACAAAACACAGTTTCTTATCTCGGGAAAACATGCTGGGCAACTACCAGGTCTAGGCCGAGGTCCCACACCTCGTTGCTGAGGTGTGGCCTCGATAGCCACATTTAAGGAAATGAAGTCGGGAAAATCTGGGTTTCCCTCTCTTGAAGAACATGACGAACATGAAGAACATGAACATGAGGAAGATGAATGCAAGGATCATAATTTGCTATTACAAAATCTAAGATTTCATGCTATGAATTCAAAAACATGGACCTGGGTACCCATATTCAAGGATCTTGTGAGGACAAACACAAAAACATGAATCTTAATGCAAACTTTCGGATCAAACAAGACTTTTTCTTCAAGAACACATAAACACTATCTTCTCTTTCTAAAACCAACTTTAAATCAATGCATGCCGTGCAGAACTTCTCTTTCTAAAACCAACTTTAAATCAATGCATGACGTGCAGAACAGGTTCGATCGTGCAATACAGCTAGATGATCAATAAGAACAACAAGAGTAGTTTAAGATTCTAACCTTAAAACTCGAATCTACCGGTTCAAACTCCAAAGATCAAGCTTGGAAGTCTACTCCCTTCCTCAAGAACTCCTTCTTCTTCCTAGAGTCTCTCTCTGTAAAAGACAAAGATGTGATACAAAAATGACATGTTTCTAGCTCTGCCGGCTGACTTAACCCTCTGCAAGGGCACGTGGCAACGGTTGGTTGGTTCTACTAAAAAAGGTGACTGAGTGAAAAGACAAGACTATGACATAGTGTACTCAACAAGCTAGGCAGTAAGAGCACTCCGACAAGGAATGACATCGGCTAACAACAAGACTTCGGCAAGCAAAGGGCAAGGACATCGGCTAGAAAGGACAACACTTGTCCTAGCTGTGCCACACCTTGGCCTAGATGTGCCACACCTCAGTCTAGGTCGTACCAAACCAGGAGTAAGGTCACTTGGGTTCAAGAGTAACATCTCGGCCTAGATAATACACATCTCTGCCTCGGTGATGAACACCTCGGCCTAGATAGTGACATCTCGGCCAACATGTCAGAGCGAAGGTGGAGTCAACCAAAGTAAATTCCAAGATGGTCTTAGATGTAAGAGGTTCAAAACTGACTTAGGCTCAGGGTGACCTCGGCTAAACCTACACCGAGTAAGGTACAAAGCATGCTGTAACACTTAAGCGAACAAGGACAAGACTTTAAATGCAAGCTTAACAAGACAGAATCATATGAATGCATATGAGCATGGTTAGGACAGTGTGAGGGTTATTACATCCTACCCCCCTTAAAGAAGTTTGGTCCCCGAACTTGGGTTACCTCGATTCAAAAATAACTCTGGATATCAAACTTTCATTTCTTCTTCCATTTCCCATGTAGCATCCCTTCCGTAATGCTCTTTCCATTCAATTTTCACCATCGGTATTGCCTTGTTTCTCAATTGCCTCACTTGTCTATCGATAATACGCATCGGCTTTTCTTCATAGCTTAAATCTTCATCAACCACAATCCCAAAATGACCAATCACGTGCAGTGGATCCCGAATATACTTCCTCAACATCGAGATATGAAACACATTATGAACTTGACTTAATCTCGGTGGTAAAGCAAGTCTGTAGGCAACCGGGTTAACTTTCTCAAAAATTTCAAACGGCCCAATGTAACGGGGTGCCAATTTACCCTTCTTCCCAAATCTTGAAACTCTTTTCATCGGCGAGATCTTCAGGAATACATGATCCCCGACTTCGAACTCTAACTCTCTTCTTCTCTGGTCGGCGTAACTCTTTTGTCGACTCTGAGCGGTTCTGATTCTCTGTTGGATAAGCTTGATATTTTCGGTTGTCCTTTGAACTAGATCGGGGCCGATCAAAGCTTTATCTCCTACTTCGGTCCAACATATCGGCGATCTGCACTTTCTTCCATACAAGGCTTCATACGGCGCCATGCCAATGCTAGCTTGATAACTGTTGTTGTAAGCGAATTCTACTAATGGCAAATGCTCTTCCCAGCTTCCTTGGAAGTCCAATACACATAGTCTAAGCATATCTTCAAGTGTTTGAATCGTTCTCTCTGTTTGGCCATCTGTCTGGGGATGAAAAGCCGTACTAAACCTCAATTCGGTCCCCAAAGCCCTTTGTAAACTCTGCCAAAATCTAGAAACAAACTTTGGATCTCGGTCTGACACAATGGATATCGGCACACCATGAAGTTTAACAATCTCATTAATATACAACACAGCAAGTCGATCAGCATTAAACGAAGTCTTAACAGGCAAGAAGTGTGCTGACTTAGTTAATCTGTCAATTGTAACCCAAATCGAATCCATTCCTTTCTGTGTCTTCGGCAACCAAATCACAAAGTCCATGGAGATGTGTTCCCATTTCCACTCAGGAATCGGCAAAGGTTGAAGAAGTCCTGCTGGCCTCTGATGCTCTGCTTTCACTTGTTGACAATACAAACACTGAGACACGAACTCGGCTATCTATTTTTTCATATTCGGCCACCAAAAAGTCTGTTTTACATCTTGATACATCTTGGTGTTCCCTGGGTGAACTGCAAATCTGGATCCATGAGAGTCTTGCAAAATCTTTCCTTTTAACTCTGGGACGTCAGCCACGCACAATCTTCCTTCGAACTTAAGCACTCCATTCTCAAGGGTGTAACCTGACCTCGGCCTGGTGATAATCTCGTCGGCTACCTTCTTCAGGAATTCATCCTCCATTTGCCTTGCCTTTACTTCCCCAATAATAGTCGGCTCCACTGAAATCATGGCTAGGCATGCCAAACTTCCCACTGACTTTCTACTCAATACGTCGACTACCGAGTTTGCTTTACCTGGGTGATACTGAATCTGCATGTCGTAGTCCTTCAATAATTCAAGCCACCTTCTCTGCCTCAAATTCAGTTCCTTTTGAGTGAACAAGTACTTCAAGCTCTTGTGATCTGTAAAAACTTGGCAAGAGGCTCCATACAAGTAGTGACGCCAAATCTTCAAAGCAAACACCACGGCTGCTAGCTCTAGATCATGGGTTGGATAGTTCTTTTCATGAAGTTTCAACTGACGAGATGCATATGCTATGACTTTGCCCCCTTGCATTAATACACAACCCAAACCCTTATGTGAAGCATCACTGAAAATTTGAAATTCCTCATTACCTGATGGGAGTACAAGAACTGGTGCCATAACTAACCTCGTCTTTAACTCTTGGAAGGCTGATTCTCTATCATCAATCCATTCATATGCTGTTCCCTTCTTGGTCAGTTGTGTCAATGGTACTGCAATCCTTGAGAAGTCCTTCACAAACTTTCTGTAATTACCTGCCAAGCCTAGAAAACTACGAACCTCGGACACGTTGGTCGGCGTCGGCCAATTCACAATGGCTTCATTCTTACTGGGATCAACTGATATACCCTCTTCATTAATCACATGCCCTAAAAATGAAATGCTGGAAAGCCAGAACTCGCACTTGCTCAACTTGGCGTACAACTTCTTGTCTCTCAAGATTTGCAGGGCAAGTCTCAGATGATTCTCGTATTCAATTGTACTCTTGGAGTAGATCAGTATGTCGTCAATAAAAACAACTATGAACTCATCTAGATACGGCTTAAAGACTCTATTCATCAAGTCCATGAACGCTGCAGGAGCATTGGTCACCCCAAAAGGCATTACCAAAAATTCGTAGTGGCCATACCTTGTCCAAAAAGCAGTCTTCTCAATATCCTCGGCTTTAACTTTCAGCTGATGGTAGCCCGACCTAAGGTCAATCTTGGAAAAGATTCGTGCTCCTTGTAGTTGATCAAGCAAATCATCAATCCTACGCAATGGGTACTTGTTCTTAATGATTACCTTATTAAGTTCTCTGTAATCAATGCAAAGGCGAAGTGTGCCATCCTTTTTCTTAACAAACAAAACTGGTGCTCCCCATGGTGAAGTGCTCGGCCTAATGAATCCCTTATCCAACAATTCTTGTAATTGCAGTTTCAGTTCTCTAAGTTCAGCTGGGGCCATCCTATAGGGTGTTTTGGAGATAGGTTGCGTTCCCGACATGATGTCCATGGTAAACTCTATTTCTCTATCGACTAAGTGGCCAGGCAACTCATTTGGGAAGACGTTGGGGAATTCCTTAACAACTGGTATGTCTGCTAACTCAACACTTCCATTCAAATCACTTAGTATACTGCACAAATAACCCTGACACCCCTTTTGAATCAACTTATAGGCTTTCATGGATGAGATTAAGTAAGGTGGGGGTACTACACCCTTCCCCGGAAAAATGACCTCGGCTTGGTTTGGGGTCTTCAATGTGACGCTCTTAGTAACACAATTAATGGATGCATGATTCGCTACTAACCAATCCATTCCTAATATGACATCGAAGTGAGTCATGCTTAATGACGTCAAATTAACTAAAAATTCTACACCCTCAATCACCACAACACATGCCCTATATATGAATGCGACAATTTTTGTTCCCCCAGATGGAGTAGATACAGATAGCACATAATCAAGGGGTTCTAGCGGTCTGTTCAACTTCTCGGCAAATTTAACAGATAGAAATGAATGTGTAGAGCCTGAATCAATCAAGATGTATGCAACTTGACAGCAAATTGAGAGTGTACCTGACACTACCATTTCAGCATTCTAGGTGTCTCCTGGCACTAGAGCAAAAACTCTGCCCTGTCTCATCTGTGTCCTTCCGACGTTGCTTCCGTGTGCAGAGCCCGAGGTGCTCCCATTTTTCTTACCATCATCTGCCCTTGCCTTCGGACAGTCTTTCACGCGGTGGCCTATCTCGCCACATTCAAAGCAGGCTCCTGTTGCCCAACGGCAAACGCCGAGATGCGACTTCCCACAACTCGCACACGTCGGCTTAGCATCACCATCCTGATTTGAGTTGCTGGAACTGCTCACGTTCGCTTTCTTCTCAGCATTAAACGACTTCTAACGACTTTCGTAGTTCTGTCTCTTCCTATGACTCTCTCCTGAATTTTGATATCGGCTTAAGTTAGCTTCCGCTAGAATGGTTTTGTCTAACACCTCGGCGTAAGTCGGCATATTGAGCATGTTGACTCGATCCTGTATCGGTCCACGCAGTCCACTTTCAAACTTCCTGGCTTTCCTATATTCATCACTGACCATATGAGGAGCGTATCTCGCCAATTCGGTGAAAGCACGGTCGTATTCTGCCACTGTCCTGTTGCCTTGCGTCAGAGCTTGAAACTCTGTGGTCTTGCGATCTCGAACGCTAAGGGGAAAATGCTTGTTGTAAAACAGTTCCAAAAATCTGGCCCAAGTTAAACCACAAACTTTCTGTAATAACCTGCCAAGCCCAGAAAACTACGAACCTCGGACACGTTGGTCGGCGTCGGCCAATTCACAATGGCTTCAATCTTACTGGGATCAACTGATATACCCTCTTCATTAATCACATGCCCTAAAAATGAAATGCTGAGAAGCCAAACTCACACTTGCTCAACTTGGCGTACAGCTTCTTGTCTCTTAAGATTTGCAGGGCAAGTCTCAAATGATTCTCGTGCTCAATTGTACTCTTGGAATAGATCAATATGTCGTCAATAAAAATAACTATGAACTCATCTAGATACGGCTTAAAGACTCTGTTCATCAAGTCCATGAATGCTGCAGGAGCATTGGTCACTCCGAAAGGCATTACCAAAAATTCTTAGTGGCCATACCTTGTCCGAAAAGCAGTCTTCTCAATATCCTCAGCTTTAAATTTCAGCTGATGGTAGCCCGACCTAAGGTCAATCTTGGAAAAGACTCGTGCTCCTTGTAGTTGATCAAGCAAATCATCAATCCTAGGCAATGGGTACTTGTTCTTAATGGTTACCTTATTAAGTTCTCTGTAATCAATGCAAAGGCGAAGTGTGCCATCATTTTTCTTAACAAACAAAACGGGTGCTCTCCATGGTGAAGTGCTCGGCCTAATGAATCCCTTATCCAACAATTCTTGTAATTGCAGTTTCAGTTCTCTAAGTTCAGCTGGGGCCATCCTATAGGGTGTTTTGGAGATAGGTTGCGTTCCCGACATGATGTCCACGGTAAACTCTATTTCTCTATCGACTAAGTGGCCAGGCAACTCATTTAGGAAGACGTCGGGGAATTTTTTAACAACTGGTATGTCTGCTAACTCAACACTTCCATTCAAATCACTCAGTATACTGCACAAATAACCCTGACACCCCTTTTGAATCAACTTATAGGCTTTCATGGATAAGATTAAGTAAGGTGGGGGTACTACTCCCTTACCCTGAAAAATGACCTCGGCTTGGTTTGGCGTCTTCAATGTGACGCTCTTAGTAACACAATTAATGGATGCATGATTCGCTACTAACCAATCCATTCCCAATATGACATCGAAGTGAGTCATGCTTAATGGCATCAAATCAACTAATAATTCTACACCCTCAATCACCACAACACACGCCTTATATATGGATGCGAAAATTTTTGTTCCCCCAGATGGAGTAGATACAGATAGCACATAATCAAGGGGTTCTAGTGGTTTGTTCAACTTCTCGGCAAATTTAACAGATACAAATGAATGTGTAGAGCCTGAATCAATCAAGATGTATGCAACTTGAGAGTGTACTTGACACTACCGTTTCAGCATTCTGGGTGTCTCCTGGCACTAGAGCAAAAACTCTGCCCTGCCTCATCTGTGTCCTTCCGACGTTGCTTTCGTGTGCAGAGCCCGAGGTGCTCCTATTTTTCTTACCATCATCTGCCCTTGCCTTCGAACAATCTTTCACGCGGTGGCCTATCTCGCCACATTCAAAGCAGGCTCCTGTTGCCCAATGGCAAACCCCGAGAAGCGGCTTCCCACAACACGCACACGTCGGCTTAGCATCACTATCCCGATTTGAGTTGCTGGAATTGCTCACGTTCGCCTTCTTCTTGGCATTAAACGACATCTGACGACTTTCGTAGTTCTGTCTCTTCCTCTGACTCTCTCTTGAATTTTGATATCGGCTTAAGTTAGCTTCCACCAGAATGGCCTTGTCTAACACCTCGGCGTAAGTCGGCATATTGAGCATGTTGACTCGAACCTGTATCGGTCCACGCAGTCCACTTTCAAACTTCTTGGCTTTCCTATATTCATCACTGACCATATGAGGCGCGTATCTCACCAATTCGGTGAAAGCACGGTGTAGACACCCCATTTTTGACCGACCTTAAGACTCAGACGTCGCCAATTGAGCGCTCGGTGACGTTGCATATCGTGCTCGTTCAGAAGTTTCAGAGTCACGACCGTGAGCCTTGCCTCCGGACTTCCGAACCCTTTTCTGTGCCTTGTCTCGGTTTGCGAACCAGACTCGGTTTTCTCTGTTTCTTTTCCTGAGGGA
>NW_021025140.1:229316-278384 GCF_004153795.1 Camellia sinensis | reverse complement strand
GCGCGTATCTCGCCAATTCGGTGAAAGCACGGTCGTATTCTGCCACTGTCCTGTTGCCTTGCGTCAGAGCTTGAAACTCTGTGGTCTTGCGATCTCGAACGCTAAGGGGAAAATGCTTGTTGTAAAACAGTTCCAAAAATCTGGCCCAAGTTAAACCAGGATTAGCTTCCCGGATCATCATCCACCACCTTCGAGCGTCGTCGTCTAATGTGAATGCTGCCAATGTCACCTTCTAAGCGTCGGTGCTGGGAAAGGTCTCGAACAGCTTCTCCATTTCCAAAACCCACGCCTCGGCCTTCATCTGCTCTATACCCCCTGAGAATCTCGGTGGGTTCATCTTCTTGAATTCTTTAATCAAAGTCATCGTCCCATCCCCATACAGGGCTGGTTGTGGAGGCACTTGAGGCACTGGAGGAGGTGGAGCTGCATGTCGGCCATCCGTCTGTTCGGCCTAGGTAGATGTAGCACTAGCATTCTGTTGCCTCATTTGTCTTAACTCACGGGTTAAACCTTCAACCAGTCTTTCTAGTCTGTCCAGTCTATCCTCTGATTGATCTCGGCCAACTGGTGGTCTACCTCTCCTCATGATGCTATGAGTATGCAAAATGCAACTTTAAAACAACTGGACCAAGAATCATGTATGCAAATGACAAATGGTCATGCCAAAATGATGCACACCTTATCAAATAGCAAGCAATATGATGCGCTCCTAACATTTTCTAAGGGAAATCCTATGCTCTGGGACTCAAGTGTGTGAATAACGTACTATAAGAAACTTGTGCTCTGATACCAATCTGTCACGACCCCATTCCGCCTCTAGTAGAATGGTGCCATGATGGCCAGTGATTCACAATTACCCAAGGCCAACTTGCAAGGTTTCACACACAACAGAGTATACATATAGGGCTTACAAGTGCGGAAGCAATAAATTTACAACTAAGTAGTCCATAAGAGCTGTGCATAAGTCAAATGGAATGGCATGCATCATTACATAGCTTTACAATCTTGAATACAAACAAAAGGAAGTAAAAAAAGAATACATCTTGACCAAAAGGCTTCTCAAGCCGACATGTGAAAATTACAAGTATTACAAGTCGAGAAGCATAATTTTCAAGACTGTCGACGTGAATGCAAGTCAAGCTGACATAACAAAAATCCAAAACAAGCTCGCGAATCACATCTAGGCGTCACCGCCTTCTTGCTCATCACCTACATATATATATATATATATATAGGGAGGGTGAGCTTGGATACTCAGTGAATGGTATAAATAATAAAGGGGTTTGCATGACTGGTATTCAAGACCTTTATCAAACGATACATAACATAATTAGTGAAAGTCAAAGGATGAACCAAGTCCATCTAGCAAATCTGTCAAGCTTCAAGGGATGCTTATTAGCATCATTATAATACAAGTGATGACATCTCGGACAAACAAACCCATGCGGGAAATCGTCCGTGGCAAACAAGGCAAGACAAGGCAAGACAAGGGAGATATCTCAATTCAATGGTGCAGTTGCATTATAGTCCCCTGGCACTAAGGACTTGTGCTACGAATGCTTGGAGTCCCCTAGCACGTACGGGCTTCCAAACTTTGTGCTGCAAATGCTTAGAGTCCTCCAGCACGTAAGGACTTCCAAACTTTGTGCTGCAAATGCTTAGAGTCCTCCAGCACGTAAGGACTTTCAAACTTTGTGCTACAAATGCTTAGAGTCCTCCAGCACGTAAGGACTTTCAAACTTTGTGCTACAAATGCTTAGAGTCCTCCAGCACGTAAGGACTTTCAAACTTTGTGCTACAAATGCTTAGAGTCCTCCAGCACGTAAGGACTTTCAAACTTTGTGCTACAAATGCTTAGAGTCCTCCAGCACGTAAGGACTTTCAAACTTTGTGCTACAAATGCTTAGAGTCCTCCAGCACGTAAGGACTTTCAAACTTTGTGCTACAAATGCTTAGAGTCCTCCAGCACGTAAGGACTTTCAAACTTTGTGCTACAAATGCTTAGAGTCCTCCAGCACGTAAGGACTTTCAAACTTTGTGCTACAAATGCTTAGAGTCCTCCAGCACGTAAGGACTTTCAAACTTTGTGCTACAAATGCTTAGAGTCCTCCAGCACGTAAGGACTTTCAAACTTTGTGCTACAAATGCTTAGAGTCCTCCAGCACGTAAGGACTTTCAAACTTTGTGCTACAAATGCTTAGAGTCCTCCAGCACGTAAGGACTTTCAAACTTTGTGCTACAAATGCTTAGAGTCCTCCAGCACGTAAGGACTTTCAAACTTTGTGCTACAAATGCTTAGAGTCCTCCAGCACGTAAGGACTTTCAAACTTTGTGCTACAAATGCTTAGAGTCCTCCAGCACGTAAGGACTTTCAAACTTTGTGCTACAAATGCTTAGAGTCCTCCAGCACGTAAGGACTTTCAAACTTTGTGCTACAAATGCTTAGAGTCCTCCAGCACGTAAGGACTTTCAAACTTTGTGCTACAAATGCTTAGAGTCCTCCAGCACGTAAGGACTTTCAAACTTTGTGCTACAAATGCTTAGAGTCCTCCAGCACGTAAGGACTTTCAAACTTTGTGCTACAAATGCTTAGAGTCCTCCAGCACGTAAGGACTTTCCAAGAATGTCATCAAAACAAGATAGTACATATTTTCCAACTAGGAATAACCATTCATGCTTACAAATACTTTTCAAAACAAAGCAACGTGGCAACGGCTGGTTGGTTCTACTCAAAAAGGTGACTGAGTGAAAAGACAAGACTATGACAAAGTGTACTCAACAAGCTAGGCGGCAAGAGCACTCCGACAAGTAACGACATCGGCTAACAACAAGACTTCGGCAAGCAAGGGGCAAGGACATCGGCTAGAAAGAACAACACTTGGCCTAGCTGTGCCACACCTTGGCCTAGATGTGCCACACCTCGTTCTAGGTCATACCAATCCAGGAGTAAGGTCATTTGGGTTCAAGGGTAACATCTCGGCCTAGATAATACACATCTCGGCCTCGGCGATGAACACCTCGGCCTAGATAGTGACATCTCGGCCAACATGTCAGAGCGAAGGTGGAGTCAACCAAAGTAAATTCCAAGATGGTCTTAGATGTAAGAGGTTCAAAACTGACCTAGGCTCAGGGTGACCTCAGCTAAACCCACACCGAGTAAGGTACAAAGCATGCTGTAACACTTAAGCGAACAAGGACAAGACTTGAAATGCAAGCTTAACAAGACATAATCATATGAATGCATATGAGCATGGTTAGGACAGTGTGAGGGTTATTACAAGGAGGTTGGATTTGGAACTAATCCCGAGGCCCAAAGAAGAAAAGATATAAATAGAAAAGACATCAGCCAGAAAGAGATATGTGATAATTGTGTTTATCCGTCGGAGTGCTAATTCTGACACCCCCGACCAGAGTGTTTACTTCCTTTCAGGTGCCTATCGGTGGATCACGAGCGTCCCCCAAGATCAGAAGAGTATTTCCAAAAACCACTTCCCCACAATTGGCGCCGTCTATGGGAATACTCAAGCATATCCATGGCGGACGTGACGGAGGACCCTCTAATAGTCACTGATGAAAACACGCAGGTAGATGTTTTCACTCCAACAAACACGCACGGACCGGAGCTTATCCCAGCAAGATGCATTTTGAACTTCGCCTCACCTTCGACTCCAGAACATGAGACAATGCAAGCGATCATGGAGCAGGCAAAACAAAATGAGCAGAGGTTGGAAAACTTGATTGATGAGAACGAGCGCCTCCGTTAGGATTTGGCTTTGGAGGTAGCAAAATCCAAACAAGCCGTGCCCCAAAATCCCGAGCGACCTCTGAAAGTAGGTGATCAATGACCTCGAGCTCGGCTTCAAGACACCGATAGTAGCTCCGACTTATTATCCCCGGATTCCAAAAAGAATGGACGATCTGAAGTTTTCAGTTCCTCCAGAGAAAGTCCGCATATAAAGTGGGCCCCCTCGTTCTACACCAGGCCATCAGAAGCGGTGGCACCTCCCGACACGACAAGAAGGGATAGGCGGTGTGAATATCACGAAGATCATGAACGTGACAGTAGCTATACCAAGAAAGACCTTCAGGAGTTGGCCCGAGATGTTCAGCCCCAGCACCATGCCCAAACGTGCGCAACCAGACCAATTGTACTTCGGCGGGAATCACCTCCGCTTGCAGTCATCCATATGATATATAGCTTGCCAATGCCCTCAGTCGTGCATACAATTCAAACGCACACTGCATCCCAAAAGCAACTCACGCCGGTGAAACGGCCGCATGAAGCTCCGAGCATCACTTTCGACGATTCTAATCTTATCGGCATAACAGTTCCCCACATTGATCCATTGGTCATTGAACTATGTGTCAACCGATTTACTATCGAGTGCGTTCTCATAGACCAGGGAAGTACTTCTAAGGTTATGTATTACAAGACCTTCATCAAACTTGGCTTAAACGAATCAGACTTGTCTCCGGCTCCTTATTCATTATTCGGCTTCAACACCAATCTAGAATATCCGTTGGGGAAAATCATACTGCCCGTCCGAGTAAGCTCTCGAACAGTGGATGTGGAATTCTTGGTCGTCAAGCTGCCTTCGCCGTACAATCTCATCATGGGGTGAACTTGGTTGCATACTATGCGGGCTGTCCCAAGCACCTATCATCAGCTTTTGCGCTTCCCGACAAAATACGGCATCGAGCAGATCCGTGGTTCCCAACAATCGGTACAAGTATGCTATCTCCTCTCCGGAAAGACGCCAAAGGATTTGCAAGTTAATTCCATCGAGGTGACGGATCGTGAAAGCCTCGACGATGTCGGGCGACTCCCGAATGAGAAAGCCACGGAAGACTTAGACCGAATCGAGATTGACGGCAATCTAGAGAGATTCTTCATGGTCGGTGCCTCCCTGAATCAAGCTGCCAAACAGCAGTTAGTATCCTTCCTGCTCGATAATCTTGATGTATTTGCATGGACTCCATATGAAATGCTGGGTGTCGACCCAACTGTTTCTGAGCATCGTTTGAATGTTGACCCTAAGTGCAAGCCGATTGTTCAGAAAAGCCGGCGATCTGCCACAAAGCACACTACCGCCGTGATTGAAGAGGTTGACCAGCTGCTTGATGCTGGGGCAATCAGGGAAGTTACCTACCCCACATGGCTCTCTAATACTGTAGTTGTGAAGAGGAAGAACGATACATGGCGAGTCTGCGTTGATTTCACGGACCTAAACAAAGCCTGCCCCAAAGACTGTTTTCCTCTCCCAAGGATAGACCAACTTGTAGATGCTACAGCACGCCATCAGCGCATGAGTTTCCTCGATGCTTACCGAGGCTACCACCAAATTGCCATGCATCCGGAGGACCAGGAGAAAACTGCATTCCTCACCCCAAGAGGAACCTACTGCTATAAGGTTATGCCTTTTGGGCTGAAGAACGCCGGGGCAACCTACTAGAGACTAGTCACCACCATGTTCAAAAAGCAACTCGGTCGCACAATGGAAGTGTACATTGACGATATGGTGGTCAAGTCAAAGGTAAAGTAGAATCATATAGCCGATCTTGAAGAAACATTCGGCATCCTACGCAAATATGGAATGAAACTGAACGCTTCCAAATGTGCCTTTAGAATCGGCTCTGGCAAATTCTTGGGATATATCGTCAATCACCGAGGAATCGAAGCTAACCCAAGGCAGATCATAGCAATCCTGGAGCTTAGCTCCCCCCGATCAGTAAAAGAGGTGCAAAAGTTAATGGGGATGGCCGCCGTGCTCAACAGGTTCATCAGTCGTTCCACAGATCGCTGCCGACAATTCTTTCATACATTACGGCAGGGCAAGGCTTTTGAATGGTCCTCCGAATGCGAAGCTGATTTCAACGGCCTTAAGACATACCTCCGCTCAGTACCACTCTTGGCAACGCCCTCTCTTGGTGACCCGCTCATTATGTATCTGGTAGTTTCCAACCGGGTCGTCAGCGCCATGCTGATAAAGGAAGAGCTGGGAGAGCGATAGCCGGTGTATTATGTGAGCAAGGCAATGGTTGATACCGAAACATGCTACCTTCCACTGGAAAAGCTCATCGTAGCCCTAGTCATGGCGGCGAGGAAACTAATGCATTATTTCCAGGGTCATAGCATTAGGGTGTTAACAGACTATCCCCTCCGGTCTGTACTACGCAGTGCAGAAGCTTCCGGACGTGTTTCAAAGTGGGCTCTGGAACTCGGCCAATACGATATTCAATTTCTACCCAGAACCTCAATCAAAGGGCAGGTGCATGCCGATTTTGTCGGTGAATTCACTGGTGTCCTGACCGACTTCAAGCCTGACGAAATTTGACCGAAGCCGAACTAGAGAATTTATGTTGGGGATATTTGGTAGTTGTATTGCGATCGATCGTCCAATCAGCGGGGCAGTGGAGCCGGAGTTGTCATCATGTCTCCTGACGGCGTAATAATTGAGCAGGCCGTCAAGCTTGGCTTCGAAGCATCAAATAACGAAGCCGAATACGAAGCCCTCCTAGCTGGTTTACGGAATGCGCACGTTCTTGGCACTCAGCGTTTGCTTGTGTTTTGTGATTCAAAACTGGTGATCAACCAGCTAAAGGGGGAGTACGCGGCAAGGAACAACCGCATGGCGGCCTACATGAAAACGGCCAATTCCTTGTTGGCAAAATTCGACCATCATGAGTTGAACCAGATAACACGTGATCAGAACACCCATGCAGACGCCTTGGCTTGCCTAGCCTCCGCCATCAACTTAGAGATTAAACGGACTATCGAAGTAGGTTTCATCCCGGAGCCAAGCATTGGCCCTTTGGAGGAAGTCCAGATTAACGTTATAGAATCTGCCCCAAGCTGGATGGATTCCATTGCTGCTTTCCTGTCTTCTAACCAACTCCCAGAGGAGAAGAAAGAAGCGCACAAGTTGCGAAACAAAGCCATGAGATACTACTTAGATTTGCAAGGAGGGCTCTATAAAAAATCCCTCTCTGGTCCATATTTGGAATGTGTGCAGCCAGACAAAGTCGAGGAGCTTCTGACTGAGATACATGAGGGCAGTTGTGGTGCCCATTCTGACGGACGTTCTTTGGCTCATCGAGCTATAACGCAGGGGTATTATTGGCCGACAATGAGAGCGGACGCCGAGTGTTATGTGAAAAAGTGTGAACAATGCCAGAAGTTCTCCCCACTAACCTATTTGGCCGCAGAAGAGCTGAACTCTATTACCAGTCCCTGGCCGTTCGCCCAGTGGGGGCTCGATATCATAGGACCATTGCCGAGGGCCCCAGGGAATAAGCGATACTTGATCGTCGCAACAGATTACTTCACAAAATGGGTCAAAGCGGAGGCATTAACACACATTTGAGATGTTGATGTTAAGCACTTTGTATGGAGGAACATTATAACACGATTCGGCATTCCAAGAGCCCTTATTTCAGACAATGACACTCAATTTGATTGTGGTGTTTACCGAGAACTGTGCGACAAATATGGTATTCGGCTGTATTTTTCTACACCGGTTTATCCCCAAAGTAATGGTCAGGTCGAAGCTTCGAACAAATCCATCCTAGACGGCATCAAGAAAAGGCTGGAGAAAGCCAAAGGCAAATGGGTCGAAGAATTGCCGAGTGTATTGTGGGCTCATCGAACAACGCCGAGGAGATCAACTGGAGAAACTCCGTTTGCCCTATGCTTTGGCAACCAGGCGATCTTACCCCTAGAGATCGGCCTCCCGACCCTCAAGTCGTAAGTTTTTGATACAGGCCGAAACGACATGATGCTGGCTTTGGATTTGATTCTAATCAAGGAACGAAGAGACCGTGCCCTTGCGTCCATGGCATGGTACCAGCAACAGTTGGCGAAATCATACAATCAACGAGTTTAGCTGCGCCGCTACACACCAGGAGAATTGGTCTTGAAGAAGGTGCTTCCAGCCGACAGGAAGTCGGTTGATGGAAAACTTGGTCCAAACTGGGACGGCCCTATCAAATAGATTCCATCGCAAGAATAGGGGCATATCGGCTGAAAGATATGACATGAAGGAGTCTTCCAAGGCCTTGGAACTCGACCCACTTGCGAAAGTTTTATCACTAAACTCGCCCTATGGGGAATGATTTTAGTGTTAAACGATTCGCCATGTACAAATTCCACTTTTGTAATACGAGGATTCTAGTCGAAAATTGTTCTAAGTGTTCCGGAAAAGCCTCCGGATTCGGAGCGCCCCTCGTGGATATCATGATCGGCCAATCAAAGTCTCCGGATTCGGAGCGCCCTTCGTGGATATCATGATCAGCCACTCAAAGTCTCCGGATTCGGAGCCCCTTCGGCGCATGACGCTGTTGAGCCAAAAAAGCCTCCGGATTCGGAGCGCCCTTCGTGGATATCACGATCGGCCAATCAAAGTCTCCAGATTCGGAGCCCATTCGGCGCATGACGTTGTTGGGCCGGAAAAGCCTCCAGATTCGGAGCGCCCTTCGTGGATATCACGATCGGCCACTCAAAGTCTCCTGATTCGGAGCCCCTTCGGCGCATGATGCCGTTGGGCCGAAAAAGCCTCCGGATTCGGAGCGCCCTTCGTGGATATCACGATTGGCTAATCAAAGTCTCCAGATTCGGAGCGCCCTTCGTGGATATCACGATCGGCCACTCAAAGTCTCCGGATTCGGAGCCCCTTCAGCGCATGACGCCGTTGGGCTGGAAAAGCCTCCAGATTCGGAGCGCCCTTCGTGGATATCACGATCGGCCACTCAAAGTCTCCGAATTCGGAGCCCCTTCGGCGCATGACGTCATCCAAGCCCGAGTCTGGAGCCGAATAAATACCTAAAGAAAATGCTGGATTCGGAGTCTTATCAACACTGTTTTTGGGCAATGTAATGAGCATACTGAATAAATATTTAGTGATGTGCGCCATTAGGACGAGCCGTCTAAAATCGTTTATTCGAACAATCTCTGTCCAATAAAGCACAAAACATGCAAACATATATACGCCAAAGAATTACATAATTACGCAATTTGACAAGTAATTATAAGGTAACAGGAATATTAACAACATAGCATTTTATTCATCTGACAAGTAATTACATAATTTTCGACGCAATCCGCTCCTGAACATTACAACGAACATTTTTATGCGGCCTCTCCCTCATCGTCGTCTTTTCGACCTCAATGGCGGAAAAGGGAAAATGATTGCGTCGGTACCGCAGAAACACCGAATCGACACCCTTTCCTTGAAGAGCCTCTGCGGCCTGCAGTGCCGCGATCCAACCGTGCTTAAATCCCCGATTCTCGCATCGGTAGACCTCCTCTGCATGCTTCTCCTTCATTTTGTCGATCCCAACCTTCCAGCCCGCATGAAAGCCTTGCTCATAACCTTTGGATCTCGCATTTTCTACGGCAAACATGCTAGCCGTGTCTCGATCGGCAATGGCATGATTGAATAGCCGTTGGGTCACCCTTTTGTCCACGATTGGATTAGATCAACCTGCCACGTGCAGCTCGGCGACTTTAGCCATCCTAAGCTCATTAAGTTCGCGCTCGGCTTTCTTCACCCGAACCTCCGAATTGCGGACCCTTTCATCCATCTTCTCTATCTCCCGTCGCGTGGCGCACAGGCGCATGCCGACTTCATAAGCGGTGTATAGCCCCTTCATCGCCCCGTGGATTCCCTCTCGAAAGACGTCGAAATCGTGTCGGCCAACCATCAACTGCTGCACCTCTGGTGGAAAAATCTGTCGAGCAAATTCGACCGCCACCACTGGGTCCCTGATAATGGAGTCCGCCTCCATCATCGGTCTGTTCCCCACGAAAACTGCAAAACTCAACGGTCACGGTCTCGGAGAGCTTTCTCGTTGCTATTTCTCCTTTCAGGGTGATCTGCTTCGACGACTTGGAGGCTGGCGTTTTTCCCGTTCTTTCGACGCCCCACTTCCCGCACGAGTGGCTTCTCTGCTGCGATTTATCACAGTATCAAGCTCAGCCAAAGTTCGACCTTCGCCTCTACTGTTGAAGAAAACTCTATTTGCCATTCGCGATAAGTTGCCTTGAAAACACAGTAAGCGAAGTTACTGGCGCAAACAGCCACCCCCCATTTATTTCTAATACTTGCAGCGCCCTCGAGGCAATTTCATTAACGCTACTCTCCAAACGACAGGGCAAATTTATTAATCTAGCCAGCCGCGTACCCTGGTCTCATGCCGATCGATATGTGCTGCAGCCAGTTCATTCACCAATTCTTGGCTTTTAAAACGGCCTAACTATCTGAATGGCAATTTTTGGTCAATACCTTTGAAGTTCATGCACTGGCTGGGGTAACGGCAGATTTTTTAATCTAGCCAGCCTCGTATCCTGGCCTCATGCCGATCGATATGTGCCGTAGCCAGTTCACCAATTTTTGGCTTTTAAAATGGCCTAACTATCTAAACGGCAATTTTTGATCAATGCCTTTAAAGTTCATGCACTGTCTGGGGCAAGGGTAGATTTATTAATCTAGCCGGCCGCGTACCCTGGCCTCATGCCGATCGATATGTGCCGCAGCCAGTTCATCAATTTTTGGCTTTTAAAACGGCCTAACTATCTAAACGGCAATTTTTGATCAATGCCTTCGAAGTTCATGCACTGGCTAGGGCAAGGGCAGATTTATTAATATAGCCGGCTGCGTAACCTGGCCTCATGCCGATTGATATGTGCCGCAGCCAGTTCATTCACCGATTTTTGGTTTTTAAAACGGCCTAACTATCTAAACGGTAATTTTTGGTTAATGCCTTTGAAGTTCATGCACTGGTTGGGATAAGGGCAGATTTATTAATCTAGCCGGCCGCGTACCTTGGCCTCATGCCGATCGATATGTGCCGCAGCCAGTTCACCAATTTTTGGCTTTTAAAACGGCCTAACTATCTAAACGGCAATTTTTGATCAATGCCTTTGAAGTTCATGCACTGGCTGGGGCAAGGGCAGATTTATTAATCTAGCTGGCCACGTACCCTGACCTCATGCCGATCGATATGTGCCGCAGCCAGTTCATTCACCAATTTTTGGCTTTTAAAGCGTCCTAATCATTTAGTCGGCAATTATACAACATTTGACCCAAAATAATTCCATTCATCAATAACAGCGAGGTATAAAATGAATTTTCATTAAGTAAATTTGGTACAAATTGTAACCATTTTACATATGAAAATTACTAAGTAAAAAACTGTAAAAAGCTGAAAAATACACGCAAATCCTAAAACAAAAAAACAAGCCCGTTTGAAATCAGCCATCGAAATCAGACTCCAGCGGCTCAACATCGACTTGCTCATATGGAATTGGCGCAGCCAAAGACACATTAGCGGCAACAAGGGCTTTGAGCCAGTTGTGTTTAAAGCCCCGATTCTAAAACTTGGGGACTTCATCTACGTATTCATTATAAGCAGATTTTTTCCGGCATCAAATGCCCTGGAAGCCTTCAGGTCAGCTGTTTCCTTCACCGCCTTCATCTCTTCCAACTCAACCTTCAATTTAGAATTCGCCTCCTGGGCCAATTTAAGCGCGGCGTCGCTTGTATTCACCCTCTCCTTGGTGACCGATCTCAAATCTTCAGCATTACGGGCTCTCTCCAACTCGGCCTCGGCACGAGCACCCTACTCCTTTGGCCCTTAACCTCCGCTTGTAAACGGCCAATCTACTCCACGGCATCATGATAGCGACGGCCCATGTCGACTATCTTTCTGACGGTCTGCAAAATAGGAAGTTAAAACCAAAATAATGTGTAAGGAGAAAAGACAGAGTCAAGATATGTACCAAAAGAGCCAATTGCGCGGCCAACGCGATTGCAACTAGATCCGGCTCCGCCCGAAAAGTCGCCTTATCAGCAGGCAGTGAAACAGACGTCGCCAAACTAAGTGCAACCGCTGGATCTTTGATTACTGAAGCATCGGAGAAGATCGGCATATTTTTCATCTTCGGCTGAATAACAAAAGGTACAATCACATCCGATTCCTCCAAACGAGGCCGTTTGTCGGCGCGATCTTCTTTTGAGCCGGCCTCGACATTGGCAGGGCACTTCTCCACCCTTTGCTCAGTTTCCACACTGGCCTGCACCAAGGGTTCCGTTTCGGTGTTTCCTCCTTTTGCCATCACTTCCTCAATAACGGGCAGGGAGGACTGAGACTGAGATTAAGATTCGGTAGCCCGAATCTCCTCCGCCCTTCGCCGCGTAGCTATCCTTTCCGCGTTCACTTTCTTAGCAAGCTTAGTGAGGCTCAGCCTAGTCATATCCTGAAAAATATCGTCAAGTGGACGGTCCTCTCGACCCGAAGTGGACAGATTATCAGTCGAATTGAGGCTAGCTTCCTCAAATGCTAATTTCAAAGCCTCGTCAACCTCTATTTCGGCTTCGTTTGATTCGGCGGCCTTAGCTACTTCCGGTCGCTCCAAATCTGATTCCTCGCAATCGACTTGCCTCAAATTTTTGAAGTCAGTCAAGATACGGGCGACAAGAAACTCCTCACCGATCGGAATTGTGATATTTTCCGCCGCCGAAAAGGTCGTACAAGTCGGCTCATAGCGGAGCAGAACATGGGCCACCCTCCCCTGCTTCTGAAGACTCCGTCGGTCGAAGTACTTGAGTGCAGTCTTGATTTTTGAAAGGACGGCGTCGTCAGTTGAGGTTAAGATTTTCTTCAAATTGTTCCCTGCAAAAGCAAAACCATAAGGTCCCAAAAATGAAGCTTTATAAATTTAACAAATGAATAAAAGATGATACTCGGCCACCTGGTTTGCCCCTCCGTCTAGAAATACGATCAAGGCGATCCTCGCCTTCGTCGAATTCCCAGTTTCCTTGGACGACGACCATAACATCATCGACTCGCTTCCCAGAGCTAGAAAGCATAGTCACTAGTTGATGGTCGGTGTCTTTGGCTCTAAGGAAATAACGCCCGTGCCGACCAGAAGACTTGGCCAAGGCGTAGCAATGCCGAATAGCGAGGATGCCAAGGTTAAGCTGAAGGCGGTGGTTTAGTGCGACAATCCCCATCACAATCCTAAAGAAATTGACGTTGGGTTGCGAAGGGATTAACTCCCAATGGCAAAGCACGGCCCTAAGGAATGGGTGAAGGGGGAAACGGACCCCGCCTTCTGCGATTGATTGAAGAGGGAAGACGATTGTGGTTTCATCAACCCTCTCCATATCAAGGGTGTCGTCTGCCACAAAAGACAGACAGACATCATCAGGGATGGAATAATGGCGTCGGAAGCCAGAAATTCGATCCGGTGAGAGAAGATCTTTTAAATGTTTCGCCATTCTCCCCAGCCAATATGATTATGCTAAGCCAAAAAACAAAGCGAGGAAAGAAATTCAAAGCAAAGAAGGAGAGAACTTACAAGTGGCGAAGGAGGTAGAGAAGAGTAGGAGGTCGCAGAGGTAGTTCGAAAGGCAATCCAGCAACGGGCATCTAAAAGCGTGTATCTATTTGAAAAGACGTCGAAATTTTAAATCACAATAAATGAGAGTGTACAAAGAGGCAGGAAGTTAAAATGATAACTAAGAAGCGTGTGGACGGACATTCGCGTTGGGATACGATCAGCCGCCGAATTTTGGCTCTGACTCTTTGAGTTCAAAGCCAAACACTCCAGCCAATTGCCGCTAGTGAAGTGCTTGGGGGGCAATTCTAGGGGCCGAATATTGGGAGTCGTAGAGATTTCGGAGAGTCGAACATTGAAGAATCAAGATTCGAAACATTCATCCATTGCCATGGAAACTCAGACTCAACCTTATTCGGCTAGATAGTCGATTAAGTAAGGGGCCGAGTGAAGATCGGTTTATTAAAAAATATGCCGAATAGGAGGTTGGATTTGGAACTAATCCCGAGGCCCAAAGAAGAAAAGATATAAATAGAAGAGACATCAGCTAGAAAGAGGTATGTGATAATTGTGGTGTTTAACTTAGAATACAAGTAATCTAGAACGAGAGACTAACTTGTCCGTCGGAGTGCTAATTCCGGCACCCCCGACAGGAGTGTTTACTTCATTTCAGGTGCCTATCGGTGGATCACGAGCGTCTCCCAGGATCAGAAGAGTATTTCCAAAAACCACTTCCCCACACTATACAAAGCATGGCATGCATGACCAAAACAACACAAATCAGAGCTAGAGCATGCTAAAACATGGACAAAAGCTTCTTAGAGTTAAGCCAAAATCATGTTAGAATAACAGTCTAAAACATGATACACATTAGGCTAGTTTGTGGTATTGCACTACAAGTGCATAGAGCATGCATGCGGCCATAACACCAAGTCAAAACAGAGGTATATCATGGCAAAACAACACCAGGAACATGCTGAGATGGACTCAAAACAAGCTAGAAAGACATGTTACTTCATGAAGCATACAAAACTAGTTTGTGAGAAATACACTACAAGTGTATAAAACATGCATGAGGTGACAAAACCAAGTCAAAAGAGTGGTATGCCATGCTAAAATAAGGCCTAAAATGGACTGAGATGTGGCCAACACAAGCTTAACAAACATGCTCAAACATGAGGCAAATAAAGCAAGCATTTAAGAACACAAGGAGATGGGATGACCCTCTCCTATTTGAGACCTCAAAACACCATTTCCACCACTGAATTTCCCTGAGTTTCAATGGTGAGAAGGTCAAACCAAGGTGGTCCCAATAGCTTAAAAGGAAGGTTCAAAACAAGGCCTAATAAGTCACAAGAGGGGGTAGACCACCCCTAACACAAAAGGGACCTTAAACAAACATGTTAAGCCTTAAAAATCAGACCTTTTTACAGTAGGAAGTCAAGCCAAAAACAGCATGCAAATAGGTTCAAAAGCTTAAGCAAAAATAAGGGTTTAAGAGGCTAGTTTCTCACCCTTGTAGAACAACTCTAGAGCAACAACTCCAGCAACTTTTCTTGATCAAAACCAGTCAAAAAACTTCAAAAACAATTTCAAGGGACCTCAGCTCCAAGAGTATGGTGTTTTAGTGTGTGTTTGTGTGTTAAAGTGTGATAAAAAGGCACTTTTGAACACAAATATAAGGAGAATGTGCAAGATAGATACAAAGGTATATGTATCACTCTTAAGCCCAAAAATCTGAACCTAGAGGAGGAGGGGAGAGGTTCTCTTATATAGAGAACCAAGCCTCAAGCTTGTTGAGGAAGCTAAGGGCTCAAAGCCATCCCTCCATACACGTGTATGGAGGATGGTTTTTGTGCCCTCCGGCTGTGACAGCTGGAGAGAAAATATCTCCAGGAAGCTAGTGAAAAGCTGCCGACCAGGGTCAAAAGTGGTCGGCCACAGGGGAGAGGTGGTCTGCAACATGAGACCAAGGTGGTGGTGTGGTGGCTGACCAGAGAAGGTGGCTCAAAGACCAAGAAAACCAGCTGGCCGACCAAAAAATTGGCTGGCAGGATGAAAAGTGGTCTCCAAGGGGAAGAATTGGTCTCCCACCCTTGTATCACCTTCCAAACAAGGAAAACAAGGTTTGTGCCAAAAACAAATCAAAAAGGATGCAAGACGAAAGTCCGGGAGGCAAGGCGCGCAGCTGGGAGCCTCAAAAACTGGTCTATGGGCACCAAAAGTGGTCTATGACCACAAAAGTGGTCTTCCAGACCACAGTGTCCCTCTAGGCAGAGGCAACAAGGTGTGGTTCAAAAACCATGCCAAACGGAGAACGTTAAGCGGTCCTGAGTCAAGGCGCGCGGCCGGAGGCTCCGGAAACCAGAAACTAGTCTCCAAGCAGGAAAAGTGGTCTACGACCACGAAAAGTGATCTACGACCACAAAAGGATGGTCTACAAGACCTCTCCCTCCCTCCAGGGAAGGGAAACAAGGCTTGGTCCGCAAACCGAGCCGAAACACAAAGAGTTCAGAGGCCCGGAGGCAAGGCACTCAGCTGAAAACTCTGAAACTCGAAATGAGCACAATATGCGCAATGACCGAGCGCTTAATCGATGACGTCTGAGTCTTAAGGTCGGTCAAAATTGGGATGTCTACAGTTGCCCTTCTTTGACAGAACTCGGAAGTCAAGAAGTGACGGGAGTGAATGCCAAGGCCTAGAGACGACCCATTTTTGACAAGGCCAAAGACTTAGACAAACAGGCAAGATAACAAAGAGATGTGCCCGCAGGTGGGGGCAAGGTGCAAATGATATGTACAATGCCGAACATAACTTATGATCATGCAAAGAAAGCTGTAATGAAGCAATTATACAAAATAAATGCATCATTCTAAGTAAGCAAATTCAAACCAAACTACAACACATGTAGAAAGGATGCAAGAAAATTATGCAATTTTCACTGCGCCGGAACGTCTTTTGGATGAACTGTACATACGATATCGTCTGGTCGCGCCTTAACAATGCGGATGGAGAGTTCATGACAATGCAACCTAAGTATGCGCATAACAATGCAATGCACTAACAAGTGCATGCAAGATGCGCAAGATAGCGCGAACGATGCAATGCACTAACAAGTGCAGATGAGGTGCGCAAGATAGCGCGAATGATGCAATGCACTAACAAGTGCAGGTGAGGTGCGCAACTTAGTGTGAATGTAAACTGCATAAAACAGTGCGATGCGCAAAATAGCGCGATAAAATTCATGCTCAATGCAAGTAAGGTGCACAAAATAGTGCGATGCGCAAAATAGAACGATAAAATGCATGCACAATGCAAGTAAGGTGCACAAAATAGTGCGATGCACAAAATAGCGTGATAAAATGCATGCACAATGCAAGTAAGGTGCACAAAATAGCGCGATGCACAAAATAGCGCGATAAAATGCATGCACAATGCAAGTAAGGTGCACAAAATAGCGCGATGCGCAAAATAGCGCGATAAAATGCAAAGGGGGACATATTCCAACCATGTTGGAATCATGAGAGGAGAAAGAACAAATCCCAAACACGCCGAAACCGTGTGAGAAAGGGGACACTCAAACCACGCTGAAATCGTGAGAGGCGGTCCAAAATAACCAATCAGGCGCGTACACAACGCCGCCTGAGACAAATTTCAAACACGTTGAAATCGTGTGAGGAAAAGGACACTCAAACCATGCTGAAATCGTGAGAGGAGGTCCAAAAACAACTGCCCAGGTGCGTGCACGACGCAACCTGAGATAAATTCCAAACACACTGAAATCGTGTGAGGAAAGGCAAACTCTAACCACGTTGAAATCGTGAGAAGAGGTAAACAAATTCCGAACACACTGAAATCGTGTGAGGAAGGAACAAACTCTAACCACGCTGAAATCGTGAGAAAAGGTAAACAAATTCCAAACACGCTGAAATCGTGTGAGGAAGAAACAAACTCTAACCACGCTGAAATTGTGAGAAGAGGTAAACAAATTCCAAACACGCTGAAATTTTGTGAGGAAAGAACAAATTCTAACCACGCTGAAATCGTGAGAAAAGGTAAACGAATTCCAAACACGCTGAAATTGTGTAAGGAATGAACAAACTCTGACCACGCTGAAATCGTGAGGAGAGGTAAACAAATTCTAAACACGTTGAAATTGTGTGAGGAAGGAACAAACTCTAACCACGCTGAAATCGTGAGAAGAGGTAAAAAGACAACCCGCCCAGGTGCGTGCACGACGCAACCTGAAATAAAACTCACCCAGGGCCGCGCTTCACGCGTCCTGAGAAAGCCCCAGAGGACAACGATCCTAAACGCTGCGCAGCGTAAAAGGATAAATGATTCGAAAAAAACACAAGATGCAAATAAATGCAATAAGTGCGATGATATGATACATGTTACAAGTAATATAGTGCATGATGTTCAGGGAATGCAAGAAACAAACAAAGTGGTGCTTTAAAAAGCACCTCATAGGGTGAGTGGTGGTGGACCGCTCTACACTGACGGGGATCTCCTCTTGTGTTCTTCGAACAATTACCTTTAACTCACAGTACAAAGGTTCCGAAATGCTGACAAGGGGTAATTACTATATGTTGAAACCACAAATGCCGTTTTCCTTCTTGGTCATATTCACAATTTTCCCTCATTGCAAACATAGCCAAGATAACTCTGACGGGGAATGGTACTCAAGGAGAGCAATTTTGATTGCCATTCTGGCTTTGAAGCAGGCTTGATCTTGCGCTTGAGGTAAAGGCACACTCATACTTCGGAGCATTTGACAAGATCTGAAAAGGTACCTCCGGAATACAATCACGAAATTTGCTGAAGTCGAAACACACTAAGATGCTCTGATTTTCGCTCTTTTCTTTTGCATTGCAGTCTGGAACCCATATAACTTCAGATAGGTCATGATTCTATTGTTCTGACATGGCCTGGGTTGAACCCTGCAGTTTTATGAAAGAATAAATTCTGTTTTCTACAAATATGAAGAACAGCACAGCACTCTGAGCACAAAACTAATCATTTTGAAATTAAGAAATGAGTTCTTAACTGGGTATTGAGTCTACAACTGAACACAGCGTACCATGACTCAATAAAGAAAAACAAAAGGTAAACAACCTAAACACATCGAGTAACACTCGAAACGACTCAAAACAAGAATCGAGACAAACAAAACAAAAAACACGACACTCAGACGTATTCCAAAGGCGAGAGACCTCTCGGCTGACGAGGAGCCAGTTTCTTCGGGTATAGTTTCCCACCCTTTCTCATTTGTGATTCTCACATCACTCGGCCCTCAGGCTCTGTTTTCTAAAAAAACCCTTTTCTCACTTTTTCTCTCAACGCACATCTCTCTATTCTTCATTCTCTCTTTTTTTTATCCCTCCCCTGGGTGGTTGATGGATAAACAAGAAGTTGTGGGTTCATGCCCAACATATTCAGCTCGCGGCTATTGCTTCCAGCGACGTCTAGTTGATGGCCCAGATGAGGGAGTGGAGTATCTTGATCCATTCCAATTCGTGCTTCGCACTTGGCTTGATACCTCGTTACTTGGAGGATGTTGAGAGCTTTCAGCTCTTTGTTGTTAGCTTCAGTTGTGCTCTTTCTGGCGAATATGGTGCCATTTCTGGCAAGTATGTTGACAATGGGGAAAAAACAGAACACCTAACTCAACTGTGCCCCTAGTTCATCATTTTGACCATTTTTTGTTTTTGAGCTTATGCTAAAACAATTTTGACCAAGATTAAAGTTAGAATAACATGCTAGTTCAGCTTTTTGATTTGAAATCATGCAAGTCAGGCTATGAGCACTGCAAATTTTCCTTTTTGGGTCCAAGAAATGCTCCAGCTTTGGAAAAATAGAATAATTTTTGAGAGAATTAGTCAACCTCAGTAAAAATTCTCAAAAACTATTTTTGCATATGGCCACTGCTCGACGAACACAAAATCTACTCTTGTGATGCACAACCTCAGATCCAAAATAATGGAAAATTGCCCCTTGTCTAAAGGGCATTGCATGGCAACGCAAAGTTGCCCCTTGTCTGAATGGCACCACAGTGCACTGTAATTAGTCCTCAAGGTGACGATCACAACTGAACTCTTGGATATAGAGAAGACAAAGATGATCAGAACCATTACATGGACACAATCGATTTGGATGTGTTTATGGCTGGACTTCAGAATGAAGTTGCCTACGCATCCCAAACATGGGAATCAAGCCTTACGTAATTCGGGATTAAGGTACACTCGGGTATTAACCTCTCTTTTTGTGCTCTAACTTTTGCCAAGGCCGCCTGTAGACACCCCATTTTTGACCGTCCTTAAGACTTGGGCGCTACTGATGGTTTACTTGGTGATGAAAGTTATGCAGTGCAAAGGGTCAATTTCTTTGGCAAGAGGAGAGTCAAATCCTAACCTCACACCCCATTTTAGACCAAAGCTTTTTGAATGGTTTTTAGATCTTAAAACCCTCTCTTTCAAAATATTTTTAAAAAGAAGTTTCTACGATGTTCCGAGGCTCGCATTTTGTCCAATGTTGCGCTTTTCGGTAAACTGAGCAAGAACATAGTGGAAATGAATGAAAGAGAGATGAAATATCTGAAAAATCTTTCAAAACACCTTGCTTAGGGGTTTAGAGTTGAAGAAAAGAGGAGAAGAGGGAAGAAACCAAGTTGGTGAAGAAGATGGGCATGAATCGCTAAAAGAGAGTCGAGCAGCCCTCTCTAAATCAGGCCTATCCTTTTGAATACTTGGATTTCAGCTATGAGGCCACAACCATTGGAAAGCTTACTTCCGGGGCTTCATTTTTACTTAAGAATCTCCTAAAGCCAAGTCCGGATGGGGGAGATTTGATTGGCTGAAGTTGGGCATCATTCCGGTTGGATTGAAACTGAGTAGCCTCCACTAAAAGAGGGATATCTCTTAGCACACATGGAATTTTGATGTGAGGCTTGCATAATTGGAAATAAGACTTCCGGGGGCTATAGTTTAGGCTCAAGAATGACCTAAAAAGGAGTCCAGATGACGGAGTTAGGCTTTCTTCAAATCAGGGACCAAGATTGATTTTTGCCATCGGCCTTTATGGAAGTGCATCGGCCACAATTTGACCTCAGCAGCTATAGGTCAGCCAAAAGTGAACCTTATTGGCGGCAAATGTTGGTTGATCAGCCAAAAATGTCCAAAAAGCCCAGAATTGGTAGATATTTCTCTTCTAGTTGTTTCCAGCTTGTGCCACCTGTCCTAGCTCAGATATTTTCGACCAAACTTGATATATTGCTCTATATTGAGCCATATCTCATAGATTGAAGGGTTGGCAATTGTGGGACTCTCTCTCTCTCTCTAAAAAATTCCTCTCTCTCTACAAGATTTTGTGAGCAAAATCTAAGCCTCTCTCCCTGGAAGCTCATTCTCTTCTTGTTTTGAGCCTTAAGCTTAGAATCCTCTACATTTTTGCAAAGAGACCCTTAACCAAACTTAACCACCATTGGGCTGAGGTTCTTTGAGGATCATTTGGAGCTCCAAAAGGTTTATTTTGGCTCAGATTTTGGCTGGTTTTGCTGTTTTCATTCAAGGTGCTTTAAGGGTAAGCTCTTGTTCCTTTAAACCTTTGCTTTGCATGCTTGTTTTACCACCTTTGCAAGCTGTTTTTGGCTTGGTTTTGAACTAAAGAAAACTCTGTTTTTCAATCCTAAAAATGATGGTTTAGGCCTATTTTGTGTTAGGGGGTTGTCTCTCCCTTTTGTTCCTTAGCTTGTATAGCTTTTGAGCCATCTTCTAAGGCCTTTCAAAACAACTTTTCGTAAAATTTTAACCACTAAAATCCAGAGGATTTTTAGTGGTAAAAACCCTATTTTGAGGGCCCAAATAGGAAGGGGTGGTCCCATTTCCTCTTGTCTTGGCTGCTAGTGTTGATGGTCAACCAAATGAGCATGTGTTTTTACTTCTTTGTGGCTTTGTTTAGGCTCATTTTTGTGACTTTTGGGACCTGCCATAACTCTGTTTTAGGCTGGTTTGGTCACCTCTTGCATGCTTTATACACTTATAGTGTAAACTTGCACACTAGCCCAATATGCATCATGCTCTAGACCATCATTATAGTGTGATTTTGGCTTAACTCCAAGAAGCTTTTGGCCATGTTTTAGCATGCTTAAGGTCTGATTTATGTTGTTTTGGTCATGCATGTCTTGCTTTGTATAGCCATAGTGCATTCTAGCTTGTTAGCTTTGTGTATCAAGTCTAATAATATGCATTGCTTAGACTATTCTCATGATTTGGCATCATTTGAAATATTATTTCAGTGCATGTTTCATGGTTATTCACTTGCCTTTGTCACTTTTTTAATGCCTAGGAGATTTGGTGTTTTATGCCTTAAGAGTGGGTCTTCGTGCATGCCTCTATGCTTAGGCCTTTGGGCTATCATTTCAATGTATTTTTGGTCTTGTTTTACCATGATGCATCTCTGATTTTTGTTGTCAAAGTCATGCCATGTTTGGTTTTGATAGGTGTAGTGCAATCCCCTTTGTTGGCCTTACTTGCATCCTGCCTTATGCCTTTCATGTTGATTTGTTTTGGCTTTGGTCCATGCATGTTTTAGGCTCATTTTGGCATGATCTAGGACTATTTTGGTTGTCTTTAGCCCTTTGGGGTTTGATTCATGTGGCCTTGGTACAAACTCCTTGGCTAGTCTTAAGCTTTGAACCTCCTAGCATGCTATGCTTGTATTATGTGCATGATTTGGCATCATTCCTCACATAATTTCAGAGCTTACTCCATTGTCATACTTTCATACTTGTCACTTCTTCATCATATTTGAGGATTGTGGATTGTTGCCTAGCTTATGGACCAATATGTGTGCATGCATGTTTTGCCTTTTGGTACTTTAGTTTTGGTGTTTTGGCCACTGATTTGGGCATGGTTGAGGTCTTCCCATTTTAGTTTAAGTCCATTTTTGCATGCTTGTCCATCTTTGCATGTTGTTGCATGCTTGTTCCATTTTGTTGTTACATGCTTGGTACATTGCATGTTTGCATGTCTAGGTTGCATGATTTTGCATGCTTGCTACATTGCATTGTGTGTGCATGCCTTGCCTCTTGATCAAACATGATAGAGGTTAAAGTCCCTTATGTGTTTTTGTGCATTTCATTCACATTGAATTGTGCAACTCGGCCTCTTTGGCCATCATGCATCAAAATGCGTGATTGATGGCTCGAGGGCCGAGCACTACACTCATTTGAGTTTCAAACATGATAAGGGGTGTAGTTGCACAACATTTTCTTGCAAATGTATTGCCATGCCTCTGTTTGTATTCTGCTACAGCAAAAGAAGCAGTTTACAAGAAGAGATGGCCGATCGGCTATCTAGTGTGCCGATCGGCTATCAATATTTGGCCGATGGACTCAAAATTAGTCGATGACCCTCATCTCTTGGCCGATGGCCTTACCTCCTGGCCGATGACCTCTCAGCATATCCTTGAGGTGGATCAGAAATGTTTCAGAAGTTGGCATAATTTTTAGAGGTGCAGAATAGTGCAAACAGAGGCAACATGAGGCCTGGCAACGGATTTCCGAGCGAAGCCGACCGAGCATGCATATGCCCCTCTTCTCGAGGCCATTTTAACTGCTTTGTATAGTTAGTTAATGTGTTAGCTAAATTAATTCATTGTTGTAATAATTAGCTTAGTGATTAGCTAGCTATTCAATTTGATTATGTAATAATTAGTCTAATTAGATTATTAGATTAGTTAGAATAGCTTAGCGTAGCTAGCTTGTATTATTCATTCGGACTCTCCGTCGAGAGGGCGACTTGTGTAATAAGTGTGCGTAAGTGTGTGAATGTATTCCAACCCCACGTCTTTTTCCCTTTTACTTAACTGCTTACGATGGTTAGTTCTAAGTCATGTTTTGATTTGCATCCTTATGCTTGCATGTTTGCATTCATTCATTTGTCTTGCATGTACCGGGCTCGGCGCATCATACTAACTGCATCGTATTTAATTCCTATTTGAATACGTGTTTTCAAAGTTGCATTTCACATGACATCTTAGACTAGCCGAGCCTATTTAGTTGCATTTTTGCATGTATTGCATTAGGCATCTCAACATAACTAGGATCGTGCATGATTTCTAACTAGTTGTTGTTTTGGCTCGGAGTACACTGTAAGTGTTTATGCTTTAGCATCCCTGCATGTGTGTTATTGATTGCCATGACAGTATGCTTGCTATGAGGCTATTTGCTTAAATGATATAACTGCCTGAATGCCTGTGGGTAAAGGTTGGATTACTTGAATTGGAACAATTCATCGAAATGCGAGTTTTAAGCCCACTTGAGGTGGCAAAATCTTGTTTTCTAAGCCCACTTGAGGGTGGCAAATCCACGTCTTAGCCTACTTGCAAGTAGCACCTTCAAACCATTTTCAAACAAACATGAGATGTTTTGTTCCAACTTAGGTGATTTAGTCTATACTTGTATGCTGTGCGCATCACGTAGTAACCTACCTAATAATCGGAATAAGAACACATGTGTTTTCAAAAACAAGATATCATGTTAGTAAAGGTCAATCTTTGATCAGGCGAGCGGGGGTGCTCATTGCATGACCTTCCCCTCTCGTACCTAAGTTCCCGAGCTGAGACAACTTTGGTGATGACGGACACGTGGCCTTAGGCACGAGTCAGGGTTTTCTAAATTTTTCCAAAATAAAATATTTAGGTGGCGAAGCTGTATCTGGCAAAGCAGTCCATGTTTGGCACTTCTTTATAAAAATCAGTTTTCTAAAACGATTTGCCGGATTTGGACTCTTTGGTGATTTATCGGTCTTGCATTGCACTTTGCGAGATTAGATTTAGAACCGTGACATTGAGTCCGAACTGTAGTAGCTAATGAACAAAACGGATTTCGCGCCATTTGCGCGCGGAGTTGGGACGTTCGGGCACGTCTACACCACCCTTTCGGGTTTTCAACCTTGCGAGCTATGTTCTTCTTTTCTTTTCAATCTTTTCATTTCTTTTCATTTTTTTCTTCTTTCTTTTCATCTTCTTTTTTGCATTTTCTTCATTTTTCATTTTCTTGCTCTAACTTTTGCCTGGGTCACCCTTTTAGGTTTTCGGCCCAGTGAGCTTCTCACGAGTAAAAGTGTAGCTTTGTCCATGTCAAATGGTTTTAGGATCTCGAAGCCATCTGAATCCAGGAGAGTGGCTATTGTTCGCTGATGATGTAGGAGTCCATCCAATGGGGGCTGAACTGCCCCCAGTGTTGTGGATAGGAGCTCGATTGTCCTTCAGCAATACTTTCTTCTTTCCTCCCTTCTGGGATTTGGCATTCTTGCTGATCTTCATTGGCTTGAGGAATGTCCCAATTCTTAACTCTTCGAGCACATCTGACATTTTTGCCCCTAATTCAAGGGGTGCTTCTGATCTGGCCACACAGGCCTCACATTGTGGTTGACCGTTGAACATTCTGAATCCAAGTTCAAGGTTTGAAAGCGAAGGGGTTGAGTCTCGAGGCTGAAAGCGATCCTATGCTGCACAATCTCAAGAGCGATTCCACACAGGTCTTCGCAGGATGGTGCAAAACATTTTTTGAATATTTTAAGAAAGCGACTAGTCGCTCGCGCTGAAGATAGTGTAGGACCAATCTAGATCAAGCCAGGATCCTTCTCAGTACTCACATTAACAAGTATTATTTCATTCATTAAGGGCTTAGCACGCCTCTCTTTCTCTCAGTTAATCAAATTTTGCAAAACCCGAGGAATTCCTTCCTCTTTGTTTTCACCACAATGTTCAAAAAGTTTTGAAAAACTTAGGTTAATGCAATAATTTCAAGGCACAGAAGAGCAGGTGAAATGCACTGTCGTTTTATTCAAATTTACCGGCACAACAGGTTCAAGATAGAAACAAACACAAAAGCGTGAAAACCACCGCTATTTCATTCATATCTTCTGGTGCAACTGGCTCCATGGTAGAAACAGACTCAAAAGAAAGAGTGCAAAAGACAAACACAAAACAAACAAGTGATATCCGAGGTAACACCCCCGAAATCACCTGACTCTAACAAAACAGGACTGACTCGATACAACAAGACAGACCCCAACTGACTCAGTATGAAAAGACTGACTCAAAACAACGAGACAGACTCTAAACAATATAACAAAACCGGCTCAATACCCAAGTCAGAAAGCACAAAAACTAGCATTCGCAAAATGCTCAAAACAGTACGTGCCATACGCTATATCTGAGGTAAACTGAGTGCCGCCTGCAGGTGGCTCATCCTCCTCTATCACATCACATTATTCCCCAGGTTCACTAATCTAATGACGATAGACTTTGCTGAGCTGGTGGGATGATGACCTTGTTGTCAAACAAATCTTGTACTTCGTGGCGAAGACGGAAGCAATTGTCGGTGCTATGACCGGTTTGTTGATGGTACGCACAGTACTGGGTAGTATCATGACCAGGAGGAAGACGACTAGGGAGATGTCGAGGCTCGAGAGGTTTGAGATGGCCCTTTTCAACAAGTATTTGAAGAGCCTTGGACAAAGGCATATAGAGGACATGGAAGACCCTGCGACCTCAGGGTAGGTACTTCGAGGTTAGTGGATTTTTGCTAGGCGCACTAGCAAAGGGGTCGGCAGGTGCTGACTTGGTTTTCTGATCTCTTCCGAGTGCAGGATTAGAGCTAATAGGATCGTTTCTGGTACGACGGCCCTTTTCCCGATTTTCCCCTTGATTCGAACTGCTCTCATTTTGAGTGATGAAAGTGTCATCCACAGTTTTTGCAATAACTGCGAGCACTTGCTGTTTGTTCAGTCCTTCGGCTTTCAAAGCCTCAACAACCCACAGAAGGTGTTCATAGGGATCAATGTCTGCCCCTACCTTGTTCTTTCCACTCGCCTTAGCTTGGTCGAAGGTTTGGGTCGCTGCATCAGAGCGGAGCCCTGTTGTTGTCGACATGTCATTGCCCAAACTTGGGATGGCTTCAGGTTGGCCAATTTCAGTTATAATTCGCCCTAGGAGTGGGGAGTCTTCTGGTGTGAAATTTTCGACATATGATGTGGTTGATGGTGGAGCCGATAGTCCAAAGGCTAGATCAGCCACAGTTCTTTGAAGATCGCTGATCATTCCCATCAGCTCAAAAGTAGTGGGGTCACGGGTTTGAGCTGATTGGGGTTCCAAGACTGGATATGTGGTAGGTGCCCCAGACAGGCGTTGCATTTCAGCATCGGTCTCACCCTACATAGTGATTCCTTGGTTTAATGCTGTTGCCATGACCACAATTTCTTCTGAACTCTGCGTCATCATGAGTCTGCTGAATTAAACAGAGGTGATGTGACTGGTGACTAACGGATCAGATGAACCGGTGAGCCTTGACTGGCCTTTCTCCGCCTTGCCTCAGCGAAGGAAAACACTGGCTACTCTGAACTGAATCTCTGACCTGACAAAGTCCATCAGCACAAGTCCAATGTACCGGAGGGATATTTGGAGCCTTATGAAGCTACGGTTCCAAGACTACCTTGCAAAAGAGAAAACAGACAGCATCTCAGCTTGATTTCACCAGAACAGATATAAGCATAGCTGAATAACTACACTCTTTACTGAATTCTGCCCAAAATTCTGCCTGTAAACTGATACTCTCAGGTAAAACTGATTCTCCCAAAATAATGATGTCCTCAGACCTGATACCTAGACTTGCAGACTGATACATACAACCTGTAGAGACACACTCTGACAGCAAATATCATGCAAGTAAGAGCCAAAACACCCCTATGTTGGGGTAAGGTTTCCCTGTCCTATTTTGTCAAGAGCCAGGGTTTCACTACGCACACAGCGGTTTCAAACAACCTACAACTGGATAAGCAACCTGTCCTAGTTTGGAATAGTCACTATGGATTCCGACATGCACTAGGTTGAATGGTCAAAAATGGTGCCTTGGTAACAACCGAGGTTTGTGTTCCTATCGGGGCAAAGCCTGTAACCGGTCAACCTTATGGCACGCGGCCTCCGGCTAACCATTCAGGAATAGTAGACGGTGAACACGGTGACTTAGGTGCACCAATGCACATGCAATGCAAAGAAACACATAAGTGTAATCAAAACAAGATATCATGAGTTCGAGTCAAGTTCTCTAAGTCCCCAGCAGAGTCGCCAGAAACTGTAGACCACCCAGAGAACTTCTGACTCTGTGCGTGAGGGTGCGAATTGTTTTGTTCTAGGCTACTACAGTTCGGACTCGTGTCACGACTCTGAATCTAATCTCGCAAAGTGCAATGCAAGACTGATAAATCACCAAAGAGTCCAAATCCGGCAAATCGTTTTGGAAAACTGATTTTAATAAAGAAATGCCAAACATGGACTGCTTTGCCAGATACAGAGTCACCACCTAAATGTTTTATTTTGGAAAATTTAGGAAACCCTGACTCATGCCTAAGGCCACGTGTCCATCATCACCAAAGTTGTCTCGGCTCGGAAACTTGGGTACGAGAGGGGAAGGTCATGCAATGAGCACCCCCGCTCGCCCGATCAAAGATCGGCCTTTACTAACATGATATTTTGTTTTTGAAAGCACATGTGTTCTTATTTCGGTTATTAACCTAGAATTACTATGTGATGCGCATAGCATACAAGTATAGACTAGATCGCCTAAGTTGGAACAAAACATTGCATGTTCATTTGTGAAAACGGTTTGAAGTTTGCTACTCGCAAGTACGCTGAGTCATGGATTTTGCTACCCTCAAGTGGGTTTAAAACTCGCATTTCAACGAATTGTTCCAATTCAAGCAATCCAACCTTCACCCACAGGCATTCAAGCAGTTGATCACTTAAGCAGTTAGCCTCATGGCAAGCATGCTAAACATGGCAACATACACATCTCATGCAGTATGCTAAAGCATAAACACTCACAGTTTACTCCTAGCCAAAACAGAGAACTAGTTAGAAATCATGCATGATCCTAATTCATGTTAAGATGGCTAATGCAACACATGCAAAATGCAGTTAAAATAGGCTCGGCTAGTCTAAGATGTCATGTGAAATGCAACTTGATACATGTATTCAACTTGAAATTGAAATACAATGCAGTTAGTATGATGCGCCGAGCCCGGTGCATGCAAAACAGATGAATGGATGCACGCATGCAAGCATAAGGTATGCCAATCGAAATATGCCCTAAAACTAACCATCGTAAGCGGTTAAGGAGAAAGAAATGGGGGTTGGAAGACATGCATCACACACACGCACGCTTATTACAACAGTTGGCCCTCTCGACGGAGGGTCCGAATAAGAAGCTAATTAGCTAATCTAAGCTAATTAAGCTAATTATTACAAGTACACTAATTGAATAACTAGCTACAACTAATTATTACATCACAAAACTAATTAACTAACAAGTTAACTAATTAAGTTATTACAACACAAATTGAAGAGCTAAGCACATTAGCTAATCAAGTACAAAACCAAAGCATAAACTAGCTAAGCAAATTAGCTAAGTAAAGCAGCAAAGAAATGTCCTCAGAGGGAGAAGAATGCACGCATGCTCGGTCGCCTCATTCGGAAATTCACCGCAATGCCCCGATTTGCCTCTGTTTGCAATTGTTCCCAGAACCTTGCACCAAGCTCCACAAAGCTTCAACTCCACCATGGGAACCTGTAGGAACATGGCGGACCACTTTCTGGAGTTGCCAACCACCTGCCAACCACTTTTCTTTGTTGCAGACCAGAAAAAGTGGTCGGCCAGCTAGTTTTCTGGTTGGCCGTCCAGTTGTTGCTGCACTTCTCCAGTTTGCTGCAACAGAGAGCAAGAAAGGGCATGGCAATGTATTTGCAAGATATGTGTGCACAACCACCCTTCCTATCATTTCATAAGCTCAAGGGAGTGTGATTCTCGACCCTCGGGCCACCAATCATGCATTTCAATGCATGATGGCCGAGAAGCCAAATTGCACAATTCAATATGAAATGAATGCACACATAAACACATAAAGCCTTGACTTCTATCATGTATGATCAAGAGGGTCAGCGACCGAGGATTGAGGCACGTTTCATCACTTTAAGTATGAAATGTCCCTCGTTCCTCGTGTTTAGACTAACACCTAATCCAAACGCAATGCAACATGAGTATGCCAAATACAATGTAATACATGCAACTCAATGTAATGTAACATTAGCATGCAAACAATCATGCAAGGGATAAGCATGCAACAACATGCAATTCAACATGATCAAACTACCAATGCTAAGAGCATGCATAGACAATGCAAAGAACAACTTAGCATACACAATGCAAATAACAACATGGCATACTCAATGCTAAGAACATGGCATACACAATGCAATGAACAAGATGGCATACTCAATGCTAAGAACATGGCATACACAATGCAATCGATAACATGGCATACACAATGCAATGTAACATGAGCATGCAATAACATGATGCAACTACATGAGGCAATGTAACAACATTCACATAACATGCTCGATGGACTTAAACCAAAATGGACAGACCTCAGCCATACTCAAATCAGTGGCCATAATGATAAAACTAAGGCATGATGATCAAGACAAAACATGCACATGCAATGGCGCATTGACTAGGCATAAGGGCACAACTCTCAAGAGTGCTCAAGGAGTGACAAATGTGGAAGTGTAACAACA
Organism: Camellia sinensis; assembly: GCF_004153795.1. Classification (NCBI taxonomy): domain Eukaryota; kingdom Viridiplantae; phylum Streptophyta; class Magnoliopsida; order Ericales; family Theaceae; genus Camellia; species Camellia sinensis. Next base: position 248,407 of record NW_021025140.1, on the reverse strand, counting down.
CTATAAGCTCTGAAATAAGGTATGAAATGATGCCAAATCACCCAAATAATACAAGTATAGCATGCTATGGTCCTCAAAACTTGAAACTAGCATAGGCACTTGCACCATAGCTATACAAAACATGAAGCATATGGTCGAGGCAACCCAAAAATGAACATGAGATATTTTGTTCCAAATCGAGTGATTTAGTCTATACTTGTATGCTGTACGCATCACATACTAAGGTTAGTTAATAAACCAGAATAAGAACACATGTGTTTTCAAAAACAACATATCATGTTAGTAGAGGCCGATCCTTTGATCGGGCGAGCGGGGGTGCTCATTTCAGGACCTTCCCCTCTCATACCCAAGTTCCCGAGCCGAGGCAACTTTGGTGATGATGGATATGTGGCCTTAGGCACGAGTCAGGGTTTCCTAAATTTTCCAAAATAAAAGATTTAGGTGGCGACTTTGAAATCTGGCAAATCAGTCCATGTTTGGCGCTTTTTGATTAAAATCGATTTTCAAAACAATTTGTCGGATTTGAACTCTTTGGTGATTTATTAGTATTACATTGCACTTTGTGAGATTAGATTTAGAACCGGGACAGGAGTCTGAACTGTAGTAGCTAGAACTCGATTCGCGCCCTCTCCGAAATGGGGGCCTGCGGAGAGAGTTTCGGCCGGTCTACACATCTGAATAAAAAAATATAAAAAAATCTAATCCTATGAGACTAATTTCCTAATACCATCTCCACCTCTACTATCTCAATCCCAACACCAAGGCATATCTTAAACCCTTGGGATTACGAATCCTCTTTCCATCTCCCAAAACAAACACAACATATAGTGGGTCTTATCTCCATTTCAATCCTAATCTCACATCTATCTCCCAAAACAAACGGGACCATGAGACTACTTATAACTTCTTCTTTTTTTTTTTTTGAAAATTTGTGTTAAAATGTTTGATACAACTTTTACTTATCGTTTATGAGGGGAAAATAACTTGAATGAACTAAAAAAAAACTGATCACTGAGAAGCAAAGAATTGTGTACTTTTGACCTTTTTTGTTATTAATTATTAAAATTATTTTTATTATTATTATTATTATTATTATTATTATTATTATTATTATTATTATTATTATTATTATTATTATTATTATTATTATTATTATTATTATTATTATTATTATTATTATTATTATTATTATTATTATTATTATTTGTAAACTAGAACTGATAGATAGATTAAATAGAACTGATTATCAATTTTTAACTGGTAAGAAATGTACTAAGAAGATTCGATAAATAAGTGAAGAAAGATTACTGAATTTTCTCTCCATGTCATTTGCCAAAGAGAGAATTCAATTTTCATTTACTGATAACTACTAGAAATCTTTAATGAAAGAATCTGAGAATCACAATTCAAATGATTTTTTTCTTTTTTTTTTGGGTACAAATAAAATTTTAAAAAAAAAAAGTGAAGAAAAAAAGAATAGCAAACTTCACTTTATCCTTTTGTGGTTTAGGTTATGTGCAGTTTACATCACTAAAGTTTGGAAATAACCACATAATTTCCAAGTAATTGGTGGACCAAAGTGCACCGTCTACTTTTCCATTCAAGTTAACTGACTATGAGATTTACACGCTCATGAAGGGAGCTTCCATTTGCATCCAAAAAGTAGGTTAGACACTCAATTACTTTGAGTATGCCGATAATAAATTTGAAATTTTATCTTTTTTGTTTGGACACTCCAAATAATACCTATTCTAACCCTAAAAACCCTAACATTGTATACAAATCTATTTTGTACACCCTATTTCCAATAAACAGAGGAACAAAAATCACATTTGGGATCTCTGAAATTCCAAGCGACGAAGAGGAATTCTGAGTTCATCCAAGACGAATAGAGTCTCTACTCCTCTACATAATCCATCTATCAAAGTAAACCACTAGTCCTACATCTACCGGCGACTACCTATTTCTGATAACTCCTCTTTCTCTCTCTCTCTCTCTCTCCCCGATTATCATCTCACTGTCTTTGATTATCGTCCATCAAACCAAACCACTACTTGTAGACACCCCATTTTTGACCGTCCTCAAGACTTGGACGTCATCGTTTGAACACTCGATGATCATCCATGATTGAGTTCGTTTTGAGTTCCTAAAGGTCTCGGCCGCACGCCTTGCCTTAGGATCTCTCAACTTGTCTGTTTTGTGCTTGGTTGTGAACCAAGGACTTGTGGTTTTGTTTCTGAGGGAATAGGGTGGCTTGTTGGCCATCCCAACAACCCATCGGCCAAGCCTTGTGTTTGTCGGCCTTGTTTCCTTGCCATCGGCCATAAGTGGTGGCCGATCGGCACTCTTTTTGGTCGATTGGCCATATTTTCTGGTCGAGACCTTTCTATCTGCTTTTTTAGATATTTTCATGCCAGCTGTGACAGTTGGTGAGCATAGTTTTCATCCTCTATACACGTGTATGGAGGGATTGATTCAAGTCCTTAGCTTGCTCAACAAGCTTAGGAATTGAATTTCTATATGAAGGGAGACCATTCTCCCTTTCTAGAGGTTATGAAATCTGGAGATAGAAGTTATATATCACTCTCTCTCCATATTCTCTCTCTCTCTCTCTCTCTCTCTCTCTCTCTCTCTCTATTTGTGCTTGTTTGTGCTTGAAAGTGACTTTTCTTCACACTTTTGCACACAAACACCTAGTGAAACACCATCCTTTTATTGCTGAGGCTCTTAGAGGTTGGTTTCGGAGTTCTTGGACTGGTTTGAGCTTAGAAAAATTGTTGGAGTTGTAGCTTCAAAGTGGTTCTACAAGCGTGAGCCTTTAACCCCTCAAACCTTGGTTTTTGCTTAAGCTTTTGGACCTATTTGCATGCTTATTTAGGCTTGACTTTCTACTAAAAAAAGTTCAAATTTTGCATGCTTATAATGTTTGTTTAATGTCACTTTTGTGTTGGGGGTGGTCTACCCCCTCTTAGGCCTTGTTTGGCCTTGTTCTTGTGCCATCTTTTTAAGCTATTGGGATCACCTTATTTTGGCCTTCTCACCACTAAAACTCAGAGGAATTTCAGTGGTAAAAATGGTGTTTTAAGGTCCCAAATAGGAGAGGGTCATCCCCTCTCCTTGTGTCTTGCATGCTTGTATAGATGGCTCATCAAAGTAGCATGTTTGTCTAGCATGTATTGGTTCCATTTCAGCAAGTCTTTGGTGTTATTTTGGCATGCCTCAACTCTGTTTTAGGTTGGTTTGATAGCATCTTGCATGCTTCACATACTTGTAGTGCAATATTGCATGCTAGCATTACATGCATCATGTGTTTGGACCATCATTCTTGCATGTTTTGGCTCAACTCTAATAAACTTTTAGCCTTGTTTTACCATGCTTAAGCTCTGATTTGTGTTGTTTTGGTCATGCATGCATTGCTTTGCATAGCCATGGTTCATCCTAGCTTGTTAGCTTTGAGTTTCCAAGTCACTAGCATGCATTGCTTGGGCCATGTACATGATTTGGCATCATTTAACATGATATTTCAGAGCATATAGCATTGCCATACACTCACATTTGTCATTCTTTCCATGCTTTGGAAGGTTGGTTCTTTATGCCTTGAAAATAAGCCATTGCATATGCCATTTTGCCTAAGCTTGTAAGCTGCCATGTCAGTGTGTATTTGGTCTTATTATGCCATGATATAACTCTAATTTTTGTTGTTGAAGTCACCCCATGCTTGGTTTTGATAGGTGTAGTGTAATATTCCTTATTAGCCTTGCAAGTTCATGCTTCATAACTTTCATACTAGCTTGTTTTGGTGATGCTCCATGCATGTTTTAAACTCATTTTGGCATGATCTAGGACTGTTTTGGGTTGTCTTGGCTATATGTTTCATGTATTGCATAGCTATGGTGTAAGTCCTTTGGCTAGCTTTAAGCCTTGAGCCCTCTAGTATGCCATGCTTATATTGTTAGGATGATTTGGCATCATTTAACATGACATTTCAGAGCATATAGGACTGCCGTGTTCCCACTTCTTTCACTCTTTGAATGCCTCTAAGGGTTGTGCATTGTTGCCTAGCCTATGGACCAATATGTGTGCATGCATGTCTTGCCTTTTGGTGTCTTGGTTTTGGTGTTTTGGCCACTGTTTTGGACCCTCTTAGGTCTGTCCATATGCGGTTTAAGTCCACTAAGTGTTGCATTACATGGTCCTTGCCATTGCATTGTTGTTTGCATATTGTTGCATGACATTATTATTTGCATCTTGTTGCATGTTTATGATGTTTGGCATGTTGATTAGATAGCATGTTGTTGCATGCTTGATATATAGCATGTTGTTGCATGCTTGTTCCATTGTATTGTTGTTGCATGCTCGAGTTGCATTACATGGTGCTTGCATGCTCATGTTGCATTACATTGTTTGCATGCCATTAGCTTTGTTAAGTTGTGCATGCATTGCATTGTGTTTGGTTTGGGTGTTAAGCCAAACATGAGAAACGAGGGACGTTTCATACTTGAAGTGATGAAACGTGCCTCAATTCTCGGTCGCCGACCCTCTTGATCATGTATGATAAAGGTTAAGGCATTTATGTGTTTTTGTGTATTCATTTGGCATTGATTTGTGCAACTCGGCCTGTTTGGCCATCATGCATCGAAATGCGCGATTGATGGCTTGAGAGCCGAGCACTACACACCTTTGAGCCTTAGACATGATAAGGGGTGTAGTTGTACACACATTTTCTTGCAAATACATTACCGTGCCTCTGTTTGTGCTCTGTTGCAGCAAAAAGGAGAGCTTGCAGGAAGACATGGCCGATCGGCTATCTAGTGTGCTGATCGACTATCAATAATTGGCCAATAGCCTCAAAATTGGTCGATGACCTTTATCCTTTGGCCGATGGCCATACCTCTTGGCCAATGACCTCTCAGCATGTCCATAAGGTGGATCGGAAGTGTTTTGGAGATTGGCACAATTTTCAGAAGTCCAAAACAGTGCAAACAGAGGCAACATGAGGCATGGTAACGGATTTCCAAGCGAGGCGATCGAGCATGCATCTTCAAACTCTTAGAACTGAGCTGAGGCTTTGTAATTTGTAATTAGCTTTACTTGATTAGTTAGCTTTTGAATTTGTAATTAAACTAGTTAATTTGTTAATTAGTTAACGTGTTGTAATAATTAACTTAGTGTTAGCTAGTTATTCAATTTGATTATGTAATAATTAGTCTAATTAGATAATTAGATTAGTTGCTTAGCTTAGTGTAGCTAGCTTAGAATATCATTCGGACCCTCCATCGAGAGGGCGTATTTTTGTAATAAGTGTGCATGAGTGTGTGAATGTCTTCCAACCCTACGTTTTTCTCCCTTTTACTTATTAGCTTTTGATGGTTAGTTTTAGGGCATATTTCAATTATCATTCTTACGCTTCGCATACGTGCATCATTCATCTGTCTTGCATGCACCGGGCTCGACACATCATACAAACCGCATTGTATTTCAATACATTTACTTGAATACGTGTTCAGCAGCATGTTATCAAGTTGCATCTCATATGCCATCTTAGAATAGCTGAGCCTGTTTCTAGTTGCATTTTGCATGTGTTGCATTAGCCATCTTAACATGAACTAGGATCATGCATGATTTCTAACTAGTTCTCTGTTTTGGCTCGGAGTACACTGTGAGTGTTTATGCTTTAGCATCTTGCATGAGTGTGAGTGTTACCATGATAGCATGCTTGCCATGAGGCTAACTGCTTAAGTGTTTAATTGCATGAATGCCTGTGGATAAAGGTTGGATTGCTTGAATTGGAACAATTCATCAAAATGTGAGTTTTATGCCCACTTTGCGGAGTGGCAAAATCATGTTTTCCAAACCCACTCGAGGGTGGCAATTCCACGTCTTAGCCTACTTGCGAGTAGCACCTTCAAACCATTTTCAAACAAACAAACATGAGATGTTTTGTTCCATCTTAGGCGATTTAGTCTATACTTGTATGATGTGCGCATCACGTAGTAATGATAGATTAATAAACCGGAATAAGAACACATGTGTTTTCAAAAACAAAATATCATGTTAGTAAAGGCCGATCTTTTGATCGGGCGAGCAGGGGTGCTCATTGCATGACTTTCCCCTCTCGTACCCAAGTTCCCGAGCCGAGGCCACTTTGGTGATGACGGACACGTGGTCTTACGCACGAGTCAGGGTTTCCTAAATTTCCCAAAATAAAACATTTAGGTGGCGACTCTGTATCTGACAAAGCAGTCCATGTTTGGCACTTCTTTATTAAAATCAGTTTTCCAAAACGATTTGTCGGATTTGGACTATTTGGTGATTTATCAGTCTTGCATTGCACTTTGCGAGATTAGATTCAGAACCGTGACATTCAGTCCGAACTGTAGTAGCTAATGAACAAAACGATTTCGCGCCTTCGCGCGGGGAACCTTGACGTTCGGGCGCGTCTACAGTTTCTGGTGACTCTACTAAGGATTTAGAGAACTTGACTCGAGCTCATGATATCTTGTTTTGATTACACTTATGTGTCTCTTTGCATTGCATTTGCATTGGTGCGCCTAGGATACCGTGTTTGCCGTATGCTATTCCTGAATGGTTTGCCGGAGGCTTGCTTTGAGAAGCGTGCCATATGGCTGACCAGTTGCGGGCTCTGCCACGACGGGAACACAAATCTCGATTTTTACCAGGGCATCTTTTTTAACCATTCGACCTTGTGCATATCAAAAACTGTAGTGACCATTCCAAGCTATGACAGGTTGCTTACCCGACTATAGGTTGTTTGAAACTGCTGTGTGTGTAGTAAAATCCTAGCTCCTGACAAAATAGGACAGGGAAACCCTACCCCTCCATAGGGGTGTTTTGGCTCTCACTTGCTTGCTATGTGCTTTTAGAGTGCGTCTCTACAAGAATGCATGTATCAGTTTGCAAGTCAGGGTATCAGGCCTACGGGCATCAGTATTTGGGGAATCAGTTTTACCTGAGGGTATCAAATTCAGGGCAGTGATTTGGGAACCGTGATCAGTGGTTGAGAATAGTTCTTTCAGCTTGTGTTTGCCAACTGTGTTGTCTTTATTTAAGCTGTTATGCTGTCCGTTTTTCTGTTCATTGTTTCCTTATTATGCTTTATTTATCTTTTTGCAAGGTAGTTTAGTACCATTGCTTTTGACCAGACAGATATTCCCTGAGCACTCTGAGTTAGAGGTCGAAGACTTAATCGATCTGAGGATCTAATTGACAGACAAGCAGTGTTCCTTTCTTTACCCCCGGTTACTAGACGGAGGTCAGTAAAGCGCAGTGTATCGGTACAACGGTCGCCAGATTAGTGGTCCACCCCACCAGTGAACAGTTAGGCTGAGGTCTCAGTTTCTACTACAGGGACAGATATACTGATTGTTCAGATAGACTAGCACCCTATGGCATCTATGGAAGAGATGATGCATCAGCTCTCAGAGAGTATGTAAGCTATACAGCAGGATGCTGCCCGCCAAGCAGAATTTACCGTGTGCTAAGCCGAGGTTATGGCTAAGCAAGCGGATCTGATTGCTAGACTTCAGCAACAGTAACGACCACAATAAGCCAGAGCATCTGCTTCGCACCCACCTCCTTCCCCACCTAGAGTTCCAATACTCGGGGAGACATTAAATGTCCAGGAAAATACAGACGTTCCAACGGGGCCAGCTCCGCCCCCAATCCTACCCCAGCTATCCAAAGCGCCGACCAATATAGTGGACACACCGTTTGAGTTTGAGGTGGATCCCACAGCGCTAAAACTGAGCAAGCTAGAAAAACTGTTCAAGAAGTCTCAAGGCGTGAAATCCATTTCAGATATAGAGGATGGGTACACCGACTCGGCCGTGACTCTACCGAATCGGTTTAAAATGCCGCACATAGACCGTTTCGACGGGTCTGGAGATCCTATGGTGCATTTGCGGCTGTTCTCGGATATACTAAGGCCAATGGGCCTCTCTAGATTGCAGAAGCTTTCTCTGTTTGGCCGGACCTTGTCGGGTGTAACGGCTATTTGGTATGCAAACTGGAGGACTCTGTTAAGAGGAACTGGGAGGAGATGGCTGAGGCCTTTGTAGCTCAATACTCCAACAATACTCAGATCGAGGTCACAACTCGTGATCTTGAGACAACTAGGCAAGAGCCGAATGAGAGCTCCTTCGACTTTGTGACCCGGTGGAGGGCTAAGGCCTAGATGATGACCATCAGGCCGGTCGACAAAGACCAAATACGGATGGTTGTGCGCAACCTCCAGCCCAAGCTCATGCTGAAGATGATTGTCCTCCCCCTTCTCACCTTTGCGGACTTACACGAGATAGGGGTGTAGATCGAGGACGCGATGAAGCAGGGCCTCATTGATCATGAAAGAGAGCAGCCCAAGAGGGCATTCAACCGCAGTACGAATGCAGGCACAAGCAGTGTTGCAGCTGCCAGATCTTTAGATGTGGGTATGGTCACCACCACCACCACCCCAAGAACCCTTACAGCTACACCATTCACTGGTGCATTCAGAAGTAGCTCACAAACAACCAAGTTTCCACCCCGAGGCCAGAGAACCTTTACCCCGCTGTATATGTCTCTGTCCAAAGCTCTGGGGGTTCTGATCAGGAAAGGGCACTTGAAGCCCCTGGAGCTGCGGCCATTACCAGACAAACTTCCTTCCTCCCACAACCCAGCTAAATACTGTGTGTTTCACCAACAGCATGGTCACGACACTGACCAGTGCTTCAAATTGTGTCACGAAATCCAGGATCTCATTGACAATAGGGTGATCGCACCCCCAAAAAAACCAAATGTTACAACCAACCCTCTCCCACCACATAACCAAGCTCCACATCCCAAACGCATCAACTTGATCCAAACTGGGGTTGTGTCATACGACCCTAGCATATATATCACCATTTCCCACCTACCCAAGCCGGAGGTGTTTATTCCTGACAGCACTGACTTGTGCATGTTAGATATCTCCCAAACCCAACCTGAAATGGTGGTGGTGACTATCGAAGATAGAATTGGGTCGACTGTGGAGGCGGATGAGAATGCGAATTCAGAGCTTGAGGGGTCTGTGAGCTTCATGTACAAACCGAGTGGTTACATCACACTAGCAGATTAGCCTAAGCCAAGGGTGGAATTACCAGTGGGGGCAGAGACCTGTGTGGTATGGGAGAATGGACCTAATCGGGGGCTAGATGACCTAGCGGATCTGGAAAAAGACATTGCAAACCTTCAGTTTTTCAATGAACAGGACTCAGGGGACGTGACTGTCAACTGGTTTGATCTGGAAGGGTCAGCGGAAGCTATTGGGTGGCTCAGTGATGAGCCAGATGTTGTTGAGCAGCCTTAGCCAGAGCAGGGTCCGTCAGGGACGGCGACATCAGCAGTGGCCGGAATGGCCGGGAATCAGAATAGATCGCCGGAGAGCACCGGTGCTAAGAATTTTGCTCGGGATCAGAGCAGTTTGAGTATAGAAGATACTGAGCAGTAGGCTGCACTGAAGCAGTTTGAGCGGGAAAGGATCAAAGATTCTAAGAGGGCCAGAAAGGCCAAAGCCCCTGCGGGGACGGAACGTGTTGTGAGCACGAGAATGGAACGTGCTGCGAGCATAGGAACGGAACGTGCTGTGGGCACAAGAATAATTGTAACGAAACCGGACAGGTGTCTGTCAGTTGTCGACGGCATGTGGTGGGAAGACGACGACTTGTGTTTTACCCACACCGATGAAGACTGGGGGCAAAGCCAACCGGATGATACCTGGTATGTTGGCGAGGTTGACCACATGACTAGAAGTGAACGGTATTTCAAGCCCCTGCACTTAGATCAACCAGAGGCGTCCGAAAAGGACAAAGAGGCAGAGAAGTAGAAAGAAAAGTTGCTCGAAGAGGAGGCTGTACTGAAACAGCTTAACAAAATACAAGCAGACATCTCCATCTGAGGACTGCTTATGGCCTCATGAGTTCATAGACAAGTTGTCCTTTCTGCAATGGACAAGGCCAAACTTTCAATCGACACCATACCTGAGCAGCTGGTATGGTTGGTTTTTTTGGAAGGAGCTTCCCCGACGTTGACCTTCACTGACAAGGAGCTGCCGCCTGAGGGCTCGGATCACAACAAACCACTCTACATCTCTGTGGAGTGTAGAGACAAATGGATACCAGTGGTTCTTGTCGACACGGGATCCGCTATTAACGTGTGCCCGCCAAGGACAGCATATGCAATCGGGTTGAAGCCCGCGGATTTTGTGCCAACTGCCCAGGTGATAAGGGCCTACGACAATACCAGCAGAAAGGTGATGGGGACTGTGCAGATTTGGACCCAGGTTGGTCCAGGACAACAGGATATTGACTTTCATGTCTTGGACGTTCCCGCAACCTTCAATCTACTCTTAGGGCGGCCGTGGCTGCACCAGGTAAAGGCGGTCTCTTCCACCCTGCACCAGATGCTAAAATACCCCCACGGGAAGGGGGTGGCCATAGTTTTTGGGAATTCGTCAATACATCCGCCGCCAGAGGTTTCTACACCAGTTCTGGATATCGAGCATGGCGCGGAGGATGTGTTCCTGTCAGGATTTACCCTAGCCGAGGCCCGGGTTGTACATAACATTCTAGCTGTTGATGAGGGATTATATGTCAGTGCGCAGTCTATGTACCTCATGAACAAGCTCCATCGGCCATAAGTGGTGGCCGATCAGCACTCTTTTTGGTCGATTGGCCATATTTTCTGGCTGAGACCTTTCTATCTGCTTTTTCAGATATTTTCATGCCAGCTGTGACAGCTGGTGAGCACAGTTTTCATCCTCCATACACGTGTATGGAGGGATTGATTCAAGTCCTTAGCTTGCTCAACAAGCTTAGGAATTGAATTTCTATATGAAGGGAGACCCTTCTCCCTTTCTAGAGGTTCTGAAATCTGGAGATAGAAGTTATATATCACTCTCTCTCTCTATATATATTCTCTATATATATATATATATATATTTGTGCTTGTTTGTGCTTGAAAGTGACTTTTCTTCACACTTTTGCACATAAACACCTAGTGAAACACCATCCTTTTGTTGCTGAGACTCTTAGAGGTTGGTTTTGGAGTTCTTGGACTGGTTCGAGCTTAGAAAAGTTGTTGGAGTTGTAGTTTCAAAGTGGTTCTACAAGGGTGAGTCTTTAACCCCTTAAACCTTAATTTTTGCTTAAGCTTTTGGACCTATTTGCATGCTTATTTGGGCCTGACTTTCTATTAAAAAAAGTTCTAATTTTGCATGCTTATAATGTTTGTTTAAGGTCACTTTTGTGTTGGGGGTGGTCTACCCCCTCTTAGGCCTTGTTTGGCTTTGTTCTTGTGCCATCTTTTTAAGCTATTGGGATCACCTTGTTTTGGACTTCTCACCACTGAAACTTAGAGGAATTTCAGTGGTGGAAATGGTGTTTTAAGGTCCCAAATAGGAGAGGGTCATCCCCTCTCCTTGTGTCTTGCATGCTTGTATAGATGGCTCATCAAAGTAGCATGTTTGTCTAACATGTATTGGTTCCATTTCAGCGAGTTTTTGGTGTTATTTTAGCATGCCTCAACTCTGTTTTAGGTTGGTTTGATAGCATCTTGCACGCTTCACATACTTGTAGTGCAATCTTGCATGCTAGCATAACATGCATCATGTGTTTGGACCATCATTCTTGCATGTTTTGGCTCAACTCCAAGAAGCTTTTAGCCTTGTTTTACCATGCTTAAGCTCTGATTTATGTTGTTTTGGTCATGCATGCATTGCTTTGTATAGTCATTGTTCATTCTAGCTTGTTAGCTTTAAGTTTCCAAGTCACTAGCATGCATTGCTTGGGCCATGTACATGATTTGGAATCATTCAACATGATATTTCAAAGCATATAGCATTGCCATACACTCACTTTTGTCACTCTTTTCATGCTTTGGAAGGTTGGTTCTTTATGCCTTGAAAATGAGCCATTGCATATGACATTTTGCCTAAGCTTGTAAGCTGCCATATCAGTGTGTATTTGGTCTCATTATGCCATGATATAACTCTGATTTTTGTTGTTGAAGTCACTCCATGCTTGGTTTTGATAGGTGTAGTGTAATACTCCTTATTAGCCATACTTCATGTCTTTCATACTAGCTTGTTTTGGTGATGTTCCATGCTTGTTTTAGACGCATTTTGTCATAATCTAGGACTGTTTTGGGTTGTCTTGGCTATATGTTTCATGTATTGCATAGCTATGGTGTAAGTCCTTTGGCTAGCTTTAAGCCTTGAGCCCTCTAGCATGCCATGCTTATGTTGTTAGGATGATTTGGCATCATTTAACATGACATTTCAGAGCATATAGGACTGCCATGTTCCCACTTCTTTCACTCTTTGAATGCCTCTAAGGGTTGTGCATTGTTGCCTAGCTTATGGACCAATATGTGTGCATGCATGTCTTGCCTTTTGGTGCCTTGGTTTTGGTGTTTTGGCCACTGTTTTGGACCCTCTTAGGTCTGTCCATATGCGGTTTAAGTCCACTAAGTGTTGCATTACATGGTCCTTACCACTACATTGTTGTTTGCATATTGTTAAATGACATTATTATTTGTATCTTGTTGCATGTTTATGATGTTTGGCATGTTGATTAGATAGCATGTTGTTGCATGCTTGTTCCATTGTATTGTTGTTGCATGCTTGAGTTGCATTGCATGGTGCTTGCATGGTCATGTTGCATTACATTGTTTGTATGCTATTAGCTTTGTTAAGTTGTGCATGCATTGCATTGTGTTTGGTTTGGGTGTTAAGCCAAACACGAGAAACAAGGGACGTTTCATACTTGAAGTAATGAAACGTGCCTCAATTCTCGGTCGCCGACCCTCTTGATCATGTATGATAGAGATTAAGGCATTTATGTGTTTTTGTGCATTCATTTGGCATTGATTTGTACAACTCGGCCTCTTTGGCCATCATGCATCGAAATGCGTGATTGATGGTTTGAGAGCCGAGCACTACACACCTTTGAGCCTTAGACATGATAAGGGATGTAGTTGCACACACATTTTCTTGCAAATACATTGCCGTGCCTCTGTTTGTGATCTGTTGCAGCAAAAAGGAGAGTTTGTAGGAAGACATGGCCGATCGGCTATCTAGTGTGCTGATCACCTATCAATAATTGGCCGATAGCCTCAAAATTGGTCGATGACCTTTATCCTTTGGCCGATGGCCATACCTCTTGGCCGATGACCTCTTAGCATGTCCATGAGGTGGATCGAAAGTGTTTTGGAGATTGGCACAATTTTTAGAAGTCCAAAACAGTGCAAACAGAGGCAACATGAGGCATGGTAACGGATTTTCGAGCGAGGCGATCAAGCATGCATCTTCGAACTCTTAGAACTGAGCTGATGCTTTGTAATTTGTAATTAGCTTTACTTGATTAGTTAGCTTTTGAATTTGTAATTAAACTAGTTAATTTGTTAATTAGTTAACGTGTTGTAATAATTAGCTTAGTGTTAGCTAGTTATTCAATTTGATTATGTAATAATTAGTCTAATTAGATAATTAGATTAGTTGCTTAGCTTAGTGTAGCTAGCTTAGTATACTCATTCGGACCCTCCGTCGAGGGGGTGTATTTTTGTAATAAGTGTGCATGAGTGTATGAATGTCTTCCAACCCCACGTCTTTCTCCCTTTTACTTATCAGCTTTTGATGGTTAGTTTTAGGGCATATTTCAATTAGCATCCTTACGCTTCGCATACGTGCATCATTCATCTGTCTTGCATGCACCGGGCTCGACGCATCATATAAACCGCATTGTATTTCAATACATTTACTTGAATACGTGTTCAACAGCATGTTATCAAGTTGCATCTCATATGCCATCCTAGAATAGCTGAGCCTGTTTCTAATTGTATTTTGCATGTGTTGCATTAGCCATCTTAACATGAACTAGGATCATGCATGATTTCTAACTAGTTCTCTGTTTTGGCTCAGAGTACACTATGAGTGTTTATGCTTTAGCATCTTGCATGAGTGTGAGTGTTACCATGATAGCATGCTTGCCATGAGGCTAACTGCTTAAGTGTTTAATTGCATGAATGCCTATGGATGAAGGTTGGATTGCTTGAATTGGAACAATTCATCGAAATGCGAGTTTTAAGCCCACTTTACGGAGTGGCAAAATCATGTTTTCTAAGCCCACTCGAGGGTGGCAAATCCACGTCTTCGCCTACTTGCAAGTAGCACCTTCAAACCATTTTCAAACAAACAAACATGAGATGTTTTGTTCCAGCTTAGACGATTTAGTCTATACTTGTATGCTGGGCGCATCACGTAGTAATGATAGATTAATAAACCGGAATAAGAACACATGTGTTTTCAAAAACAAAATATCATGTTAGTAAAGGCCGATCTTTTGATCGGGTGAGCGGGGGTGCTCATTGAATGACCTTCCCCTCTCGTACCCAAGTTCCCGAGCCGAGGCAACTTTGGTGATGATGGACACGTGGCCTTAGGCACGAGTTAGGGTTTCCTAAATTCCCCAAAATAAAATATTTAGGTGGTGACTCTGTATCTGGTAAATCTATCCATGTTTGGCACTTCTTTATTAAAATCAGTTTTCCAAAACGATTTGCCGGATTTGGACTCTTTGGTGATTTATCGGTCTTGCATTGTACTTTGCGAGATTAGATTCAGAACACATTGGGTCCGAACTGTAGTAGCTAATGAACAAAACGATTTCGCGCCTTCGCGTGCGGAGCCGTGACGTTCGGTCACGTCTACACTACTCCTTTCGTTTTTTTTTTTTTTTTTTTGTTATTTTGGTGATATATTGAGATGTTGAATTGTTCTTTTTGTTTTTGTTTTTGTTTTCGTTCTTCCGGGCAACCACCCTGAAGCTGAAGATGCAGACATGTAGTTTTGCTTCTAAATAGTTGATAGAAGATGGTTTTTCTTCTTCTTTTTTTTCGTTTTCGTTTTGCGAGCTGAAGTTGTTATTTTTGGACATGAAATTGTGACTGCAAACTTCTTTTATGGCTTTTGGACATGAAATTGATATTTTAGAGTAGTTTTTTGGTTTTGTCAACTTTCATTGGTTGAACAATGATGGAGCTTATTTTAGACGTGTTTTGTCATTTTGTTCATCAGGAGATTTTAGGGTTTGAATAATGTAATCTATTAACATATCTATTGAATTTATGATTTATGTCGTTTTGTTTGTTTGTTTGTTGTGTTGTTTTTTTTTTTCTTTTTTTCCTCCTATTTCGTGATTTTTATTTGTTTACCAAAACAACATTTAGATTTTACTTATTGATCATGTCATGTTGATGGTTCCAGTTGTTTCATATGGATACCCAGTGTCGAAAAAAATATATTTGTCTGCATACTTAATTCCAAATATGTGAAAATTGTTCAGATACTCAGTGTCAAAGAAAAGAAAATTGGTTCCAGTTGTTTCATATGAATACTCAGTGTTGAACAAAATATATTTGTCTAGATACTTAATTCCAGATATATGGAATTTGTTCAAATACTTAGGTCCGAACTATAGAAAATTGGTTCTAATTGTTTTATACAGATACTTAGTGCTGAATAAAAATATTTGTCCATATACTTAATTCCAAACATGTGAAGTTTGTTTAGATACTCTGTGTCAAATTAATTTGGAAAATCAACGCACGAAAAATGATGAACAACAATTAAAAACTTACTTTCTCTATAGAAAATTGCTTGGAAATGTCTTCTTTATTGTCTATTATTGATTTCAATCTGAAATAGAATGCAAGAATGATGGATTAGAGCAAATAGGGTTAGGTATTAAGATGCAAAATGATGAAAGTAGGAAGAGAATAAAGAAAATGAATATTGGGACAGATAATGAATAGGATATCATTTTAAATAGGGGCTTAATAGTAATAAAAAAAATATCATTAAATTGGGGTGTCCAACCTATTTTTTGGGGGGCAAATAGAAGTTCGGATGATTCTATTTACACACCACTAATACTCTCAATACACACCATCAATAAATTAAATTTATATTCTAATGATATCATCTAATGAAATGACTATTAAGGACAATATGAGGTGTATTCTATCCATTCAAAAATGTTATATTTAAAAATACAAAACACTCTTCACATATCATTATTCCTATAGGGTTTAGGATTTTAACATATAAATACTATATTTCTTCATTATTTTCACCATTAACATATACTTATAATATCATTCATTATCAATTAGCTCATTTCATTCTCTTCTCCATTATACTTATTTTTCAAATTCAAATATTATTGCCTTTGAAGATTTAGGGTTTAATAATATTGAAATCAATTAGTTTTGAAGATTTGCACCACCATGGATGATACTGAGATAGTTGGTTCCAATATAAACATTAAAAATATTGATTTGAACATTGAAAAAGTTAGTTTATAACTTAGTTTTTTTTTAGTTTTTTATTTATCTCGTTCATATATTAGGAAGATGAGTTTGTTCGTCGTATTTGTATAACCAGAGTGAACTTTTACACAATGTTCGATTGTTTATATTTGAACAAAACAATTTTATTCAAATTATTAAAACTAACCAAATATTAAATGTTCATACATTTAAAAAAAAAATTGAACATTTTAAGTTAGTTCGGCTAAAATAAATTAAACTTTTATTTATTGTTCAGATATAATTTTTTGAACACATTAAGTTTATTCAACTCTGTATTTATGAACATGACTAATTTAATAAATTTGAAATGACAACGAGAGATGAGAGTTCAAGACCAACAATGAAGATCAACACCGATGAAGATGAAAGCCGAATAAAAGACTCCGCCAGTGATTTGAAACGACGAAACGATAAGATGAGACATGACGAGAGTTCAACACTAATTATGGAGATCAACACCGGTGAAGATGGAGGCAGAATGAAACCTCCACCGACGATGGAGATCAAGACCGATGAAGATGGTCTTTGTTGGTCTCTCTTCTAAAGATTGTAGATTTTTTTTTATTATTTTGTGTAGTAGTGAAGATGGAGAATTTTTGATATGTGTAATAGTGTGTATTCAAATAGTTAGTAGTGTGTTAATTTAGGATTAGTAATGGAAAGTCAAGTTATGAACTAAAATATTTTTAAATTCTAAAAATTATTTTGTGTGTATAAATAATGGTGTGTACAGAGAGTATTAGTTGCATATAAATAGAATTAGGAGTGAGCATGGTCCGGATTGGTTTGGATTGAGGTAAAACTAAGACCAATCCGTTATCTACGGTTCCTAAAAAATTGGAATCAATTTAATCCTTTTAAATCGTAGAACCAATCTGAACCAATCTATTTAAACATGGATTGGATCGATTTAGAACCACTGATTCACATAATTAAATAACAAAAAAATATAAAATATTTTAATTTTGTAAAAATATAAACATAATTGAACCCAAATCACTTCCAAATTACTTTTTTCTCCACCAACGCACACTATTCTTTTCCGCCAAAAGCTACAGCACTTAACTCTAAAAATAAAATAATTGAAACCCACAAAACAACCCGCACTAACCAAAACAAATTCCCAATGCTGCATTCCCAAAACAACTTCACCCAATGCTGCACTCTTTATTTCCGAGACAACACCGACACACCTCCCATGGCCGGAAAACTCCCTTTCCCGAAAACTATGGGGATTCAAGTTCGGGAAACAACTTGATGAATAACTTGATACATGGCTGAGCATCATAGTTTAGGGGAAAAAAACACCTCAGCAAAACTAAAAATTTAAAAGAGAAAATGTGAGAAATCTATGGGGATTCAAGTTTATTAGAAGAAGAACAAGAAACATAGACTATAGTATAAATATAGACTATTTGTATACGGTCTGGATCGGTTCCAATCCGGAAAAGGGTTCAATTCAGAACGGATCAGTGGCCTACAGATTTTTAAATTTCGAATCCGAAACCGAACCACGGATTCAAAAAATAATCCAAACCTACCGGATTGGACTGGACCGGATCGGATTATAGATTATACGGATTTCTTGTTCAGCCTTAAATAGAATCACCCCAGAAGCTCCCACTTACGAAGAGGGTAAGCTTTGTTTCAAGACCAAAATATCCCTTACACATCTTTAAATTTACGAAAACATGCCATTCTTCATCATCTTCATCTAAACCTTACAAACCCTAAACCTAAACCTAAACCTAAACCTAACCCTAACCCTAACTCAAATAGTCACACCCACGCTCATCCCCAACGTCTCGAGCTACTCTATCTTGGTTCCAAAGCTCCACAATAGTCCCATCTTTGGATTTGGGGTGCTTGCTATGCATCCAGCACAGCAAGCACTGTTGTGCGGCCCTATGGGTTTATTTCAAGATTCGTTTTGATAATTCAAACCGTTCACATTTTACCGTATATTGAGTAGAACATACCTATAAAAAGTGAAGTTAATCGGATATCATTAATTCTTTCATCCACTTACATTTGTATCTTTAAAAATAAATGACATTGTGATTTAAAATATTAAAATGAATACAAATGTGAGTAGATGCAATAGTTAACGATATCCGATTAACTTACACTACAACATTTTCTTAGTTTAGTGACATTTGAAAGTGCCACAAAACTATTCTTCTAATGACATTTTTTTGTTTTGTGGCATTTTGAACAAGTGCCACTTCTATCGGTGCCACGGTAGATACGAGTGCCACGATAGATACTTGCAAGTGTCACTGCACCATCATGACTAAAAACTTTCAATGACATTTTAATGTCATGGTAGATATTATTTGTGGCACTATCAAGCGCCATTAAAAAAAGAGTTAGTGACACTTATAAGTGTCATTACACCATCAAGACTAAAACCTTTCAGTGACACTTTAATGTCATGGTAGGCACTATTCGTGACGCTGTCAAGTGCCATTCGTGACGATAATTCGTTGTAGAACAATTTGATCCGCTCTTGCGGAGACTCGAACCACAAGTCAGCTCAAAAAATCTTGGCTTAACTTCAACTTGTAAATTGCTACAAATTTCAACAAGCGTTAAGCATTTGTGTCTTCTCTCTGCCTCCAATGTGAACCTAAGTTCCACTTGGGTTCTCATTATTCAGAAACAACATTATGCATCTTTTATCAATTCAC